>WURT03166077.1:0-10592 GCA_009936505.3 Holothuria glaberrima | reverse complement strand
AAAGAAAGAAAGAAAGAAAGAAAGAAAGAAAGAAAGAAAGAAAGAAAGAAAGAAAGAAAGAAAGAAAGAAAGAAAGCTAACAGAAAATTAGTTTTTAGAGACGTAAGAGACAGTAAGTGTCGTTTTTTAACTGTTCAAGTTTTCGTAATATCTGCAAAAATGATATTGATATTGGTGTGCAATTTCAAGAAGTCCTGCAAACTCAATTAAAGGCGGTTATTGAGTTGGTTCATGAATTTCATGATTTGTTGTTACAAATGTTGAGTTTTACTCACATCTTGAAAGTAAATGTCCAAGTAAGAGAATCTGAACATGTAACACACAACTTAAACGGCAATGATAAATGATTAAATCTTTCATTACAAATTCTTGACCAGACACTTTTCATCATCAGGCATTCATCATATGCAACCCCTGTTTCAACACAACCAATGATTGGAGCTCATACCAAGTTGATTGACAGACTCTCAACTCCTCTTATAAACAACTGGTTGTCATCCAGGCTTCAGTTGTAAAAACGAATGTTTTCCCGTGAGGCTGGTCTCTAAGAGGTTGGAGAAGCATCACAAACTACAAGCTCTTACGCTCATAAAAATTACAATTTTTACGTTTTTTGTGACTATGTGTCAAATGGCTATAATGATAATTAAAAGCATTGCCATGCAATAATTACCTTTAGACGTGTCACAAAATACTAAATATCAACTGAATGATCCCCTTTAAAATTAAATGGAAGACTTCTGGTCTTCCAGGTCTGCAATAATTTTTTCGGTTATTGTTTATTTCTTATTGTTCCATTTCCTTAATGCAGTTCAATCAATTTATAAAGATTATATTTACAAATTAATCAATGTATTGTTTCGCCTTTGTTTCATGACAAATATTCATTTAAGGTAGAGCTAATTTCTTATAGAAATACCAAGAAGCTACACTCTTCATTTGCATTGCACTTTTAGATGAAAAGTGCACCTTTTGGTACACTTTTCAGCCCCTCGCTAGACTTGCCTAAAGTCTCTCCAAATTTTCTCTCCCAGCTAATACGATAATTAAGATTTCTACGGTTCTCTCCTCCTCTTTCACTGTTCCTTCTCTTAATAGCACCCGCCAAGGAATCTCCGACTGCACCTTACACTTGCATGCACAACAATTTCTCACGCTCCCAACTGAGTACACCGGCCCTTAAAATGTTGTTATACACTGTCGTTATACACATATCGACCAACCAACGTTCAACACGCCGACCGGGCTTAACCGCAACATATTCTCACACTTTCCGCTTTCTACACCGAATCATTGTAATGTGTTATGCACTGTGTGCTCGACAAACATACTACAAGCGGGTTTGCCTGAGAGAGACTTGTATCTTTTGGTCGTGGTGACGTCACGCTTTCAGTCAGTGGTATTCCAATATGAATATTCACCAATTTCTGTAGCCAATGAAAATTTTTTAATAGGTAAACAACTCAAAGCGCAACGTGAACTTCAACGTTCATAGCAAGGTATGAGTATTTATCTTAATGAATATCTAGCAAATTCAATACCCAATCTGATTGCATGATAACAGTTAATTATCTTCAATTATATTCATCCTTAACTTTGGCTGAATAAAAGAATAAACATGTTTAAAGTAATGAAGTCAACAGAACCAAAAGATACAAGTCTCTCACGACAAGCCTCTCGATTGAACAGTCTTCTCCATAACAGTAACGCTAGTGGGTGTGGGAGCACAAGAACCGTTGGAAACAAGTGCTATAGCGCTAGCGCGTGGTAGCTGTAGCAAGGGACAGTAAGTCGTAGGCTGAGATTGTCGTATAGCGCTACAATGTGATCCAAATCATGTGCATTCTTTGGCGTCTAGATTTTCTGCCAATCTGTAGTAAAATGCCACAGTAACGCATAACTCAGATCATTCAGTTATTTTCTGCATAAACTTTAGTGTAAGCGAATCTAGTTCTGACATAGTCCACAGTTTTCATGCTTATCAAGTTGGGCAGTCCCTTTAAGAATTCGACTCTTTTTATTGGATGAAACCGTAATATAATGTGTCACCAACCATACTCTATAATAATTAGTTTGATTGGCTGGATTGATTTCTGGGAAATTGGTTGACCTTTGGAATGTTCTAGACAAGATCAATAAAAAACTGTGGTTTTGGGCCTGGCTATCATGCTCGGCCAGGCTATGATGCATTATCATATTACGCAGGTTTAATTTTAGGTTTTAACTCACGTTTTATATGACGTTACTGTATCGAGTAATAACAGCAACAGGAATAGTTGTCCATAGACAACAAGAAAAAGTATCGCATATAGTACCATACGTTGTGCATTTGCTAATTTGTAAATATGTGGGTGGATGGCCTTAGAGGGCTTATGCAATTGGGATTATGATACCATTGATTTTGGAACCGTCCTAGAGGGTCTTGCTACGCCCCTGGTTTTAGCCACTAAAAACAAACGTGGGAGATTCCAACTTTGTCAATGTGGATTTGCTCTGTATTTGACTTTGAATAATGCGAATATTCTTCAGAACGTTTATGATGAAAATATAATTTATAATTTTGTGATGATAATAGAATACTAAAAATTTTGAAGGAAATGTGCTTTAACTATAACTTCTCATTTAAATAGCCCCTATACCACAATGATATTACCCAATCAACACGTCAGGCTTACATGCCACAAATTATGTGAAACTTTTTGATGTTTCCCCAGACCACACCTTGCCGAGGTATTCCCCCATTGTGTCGTCTGGCTACGGTCCTGCCAGTCTCTTATATTAAAACTATCAAGAAAACTTTTACACAGTTATTTCAGAAAAGTGACCATATACAGTTAAGCTCATTATGAAGTATGATGTGACTTACAGCCTAGATGCGCGTGACACTAGAAAGGTATGCCCAGTTTTAGCCATCTCTAGTTGACCACTTTTCCACTACTATCAATGAACTTCCTGTGCAGCTATCTTAAGATCAACAAAGTTAAAGGGGTTTGCTGTTGATTGCAATGAGACACAGATTAGTGATAACTTCCCTATGAATCACAGCCCTTGACAAAGACTGAGGCTCAAACCCTTTAAAGAGTTTGTGGTCAACAGAGCTAGCTTATTTACAAAAGGGATAACCTGCTGCAAGTGGAGAGATAGAGTTTCCCTGGCAACAGATCTAGTGAAAAACCTAGGAGATGGTCAAGGGTATTCGTTGTTAGGGGAAAAAATCAATAGCATACATAAATACATAGAGCGAAAAAAGAAAACCGAAAAAAATACAAAATATAGAATTACTTCGTTATTTACACACACATGCCATAGAAAAATTAATCGTTTGTAAATTTTTCCGAGAGATGATTTTTTTTATTATTTTGGCTGTCCCAAATTGACCATATCAATTGCACCTACTCAGTGGTGTTAAGACTTAATCGTGAACTATACCACAGACAAATAATAACAGACTGATAGAACAGAAATCTGGACTGCCTGCAACAATGGAAAAACAATCTCCACTCCATTTCACACACGAAAACATAACGAATGCAAATATTCCGAAAAGGCTACCAGTAAAGCTAATCATAAACTAGACAGAAAACACAGTTGGTAAAACATTCCTGGTTTATTCAAAATTTCAGCTGACTACCAATTATCCCCCTACAATGATGAAATATTAAAACAGAACACAATATTCCATTCAAGCCAAACCGCATGTTAGTAACAGATACCAACAAACAGGAAAAAAACTTCATATGCATTGGACACGATCTGTGGCCTACATTTTATCAGAAAATAGGCTCTTTTAAGAGGTGTCTTTTTAACCCCTCATATGATGAAAAAATTGCCAGAAACAGCATTTGTAGACCACCTTTAAAAACTGTGTAAAGCCAAGATTTTATCACATTTTACCATAACATCTGGGAAGGGAGAACTTTTTACGTATTCAGAAAATTAAGTCTCGCAACCTCAAATAACCTTAAAATTTGTAACTGATCATTGAATATATAAGAAGTCAACTTTCCCAATCCACTGAAAAAATGTGAGCCAAATTGAATGAAAAACGACGAAATAACAACAAATTTAAACACAGTCGCAAAAAAGTGACAGAATTCTGGCTGTCCCGCACAATGGCAATAGCTCAGCGGAAGCTTCAGCTGAACTAATGAGAGGTGGAAAAGAGAATAACGTGAGAGACTTTGGGACAAGTCTAAGCTCTCCCAGATATGTCACACATACAAGTGTAGATACAATATTACCGTCACTCCCGGTTTGTTCTTCTGGCCAATTGAAGTAAGGTTGTGCATTTGGGTTTTCCTGTTTGCTTACGAGTTCAAAAATGGAACCATTTAGTACCTATTTAGAAGAGAAAGAAGTAAGTGATATCTGACGAAGTCATATTTGATCCGACAAGCATTTACCACCTTCCAAACACATATTGAGTGGCAAGACCTTAATTGTGATTCTATATTGAGTGAATATCTTTTTACAATAGATAATATTTAAGTCTTTTGGCACAACTGTCCACCATTTTTTATGTTTCTGTAGTTTGTCATTTATGGTCATTTCTACATCTTGTTTAATCCTGAGACTTGAATCGACGCACGAGGTTTCTTTGTAACGCTAAACTTATTATGATAAGTTGCCGAGATCTTACTTTCAACCAAGTGACTTATACCTGGCACCAAACAATGCTTTCACTAGTGCTTTGGTGTGACCACTCAGTTGAAATTGTACGGTAACTATTTCTAGGCTAAAACCGTGTTCGTATCGGATTCAGTATTCGTGCTTGGTGTGACGGGGCTTTATTCAATGGCTGTCTTTAGTCGTGGTAGTGGTGAGAAGGAAAGTCGGGGAAAACATTTAGAGATTCTCTTAATGCTTGTCATAAATTTAAAAAAAAATATTGAAAAGAATTTCGAAACATTGAAAATATTAATATGTACAGTACAAACCACAAAATAAAGGCTTCTTATTTAATGTATATCGTCTGAAACAAAATTTAGACTAATATCGAGAATTTTACAGTGTATGAATCATTATTTTGGTACCGTGCTATCCCGACACTACAACCTGGTTCATTATTTGCACCTCCCTTGCAACTACATCTTAGGAATATAACATTTTTAGTTCTAATGGTATTCGTAGGAATACTGATATGGGCATTGCTTGGATTTTTATCTAAGCCCTATAATTTGACCAGAGTACCTCTTCGAAGAGCATAATTTTATTGACAAAGTTGTAGCAGAACACGACTTCCACATATCCTTGGTTCGTAGGAACTATAATTACCTAGGCAGCCTCACCACTAAAAATTCTTCCCCTGCTGATATTTGTCAAACTAAACGTAAGAGATTAAGATCAGATCAGATCAGATCAGATCAGATCAGATCAGATCAGATCAGATCAGATCAGATCAGATCAGATAAGATAAGATAAGATAAGATAAGATAAGATACGATAAGATAAAATGAGATGAGATGAGATAGATGAGATGAGACGAGGTGAGATAAGATAAGATAGTATGAACTTTATTAAGTAGCTACTGAATTTATTCATTTTAAACAATTTTTCCTATTCATTTCCTGTATCAAACTTGTCTTTCTAAACTTTTCCTTAGAGTATAAATTCTCTTCAAATCCCTTACTTGCAAGTCTTTGAGAGTATTGATCTTCTTCCAGTGCTTCTCCAGGGATCCAGGTTGATTATCATCATCCCGCAAGATAAGTTGACTTGACTCACCAGCCCTCATCACTAGGGAAGAAAGTTACAAACATTAATTCAATCTTGTAGAATGTGAAAAATATTAATTAGCTTCAATCTTGAAAGAGTGGGTTTGAATGGTAAAGTACTCCCATATCTCATTTGTTAGTATCAGTGAGAATGAGAGACCTACTTTAAATTTTATATGGCGAAAATTGATTTTTAAGCGTCAAATCTGTCAACCCCAGAAAAAATGATGTGGGTGTAACTTAACTTATCTGTGTTGAAATCTTGCTTAGACGCCATAGAACTTCAACTTTATCACAGAAACATATATTCTTTTAAGGCATGTGTTAGACGACTTTGTCCTAAACCACTTTTATGCTATACTGCGTTCAAGTTTTTGAACACGTAAACAAATGCAGCCTAATATGTTTGCTAGGAAAGTCCAGTAGCCAACACGTCTTGTGGAGATTTACATGTAAAAAAGAAATTATTAGCTGAAATTGTATCAAAGATTTAATTGGCAACGCTACGTTACCCAATATGACCATATAGATGTGTCTTTTAGTTAATAGGTAGTAACAAAGCATACACCACTCACTCAAGTCACGGGTAAATGGTGAAGGTCTCTGAGAATATGGGATATGTCGGTAGAAATGTGATATGATCCTCTCTTTAACTTGGGTAACGGTATTAACATCTAATACCTTTAAAGATTTTGTTTCGCCGTTATCACCATCGGTTATGACCTCAATATCCTGTCAAAGGAATGCAACAGTATCACCAATATGAAGTATCTAGCTTTAAAATGTGTATACGAATATGATGAAAATTTCATTAGAATAATAACAATGGCAATAGTTGTGATAATTCTCAGCACATATGCATCTAAAAGCAGATTCGGAGCCATCTGTGAACAACAGGCTAAGTGGAGGCACATCATTTCGCATAAGAGCTCATTCATTTACAGTACATGGCATTGACAAAGCTATTGCAGATTTCTCATATTCAATGAAGTATTGATTCACAGTGGTACATGCAGTGGCATAAGCTAGGGCAGCTTTCTCATGTTTGATACAAGAATATCGCAGAACTTTTCTATACTAAGCGGGAAGATATGAAAAAACTGGAAATGCTCATGCTTACCATTTCACTGAAATCTATTTGTGTTTCTAGCATTTCTTGATCATTTATGGAAAACTGAGATTTTCCAGAAACTGCATCAATAGGTCCGATCTCACAGACGTACTTAATAGCCTCGTAAAGCTGGTAAACCTCTGAAGCAGCCTGGTCCTGTTGAAGAAAGACGTGATAAGATACATCTCTGAAGTCAAAATGCTATTTTGTTAAATTCTTGTACCTCTTGTACCTCGTAAAACAGTAAATCTTAACAGCTGAGATATACAGAGATTCAATACACTTTAAAATTGTGATGGTCCTGACGCCATTGCAGAAGATCAGCCAGAAGAGAAGGGCACTCGCCACATTGTCAGACTCAGGTTCCTTGTCTCCTGTCACCCCTTTTCCAACCCCCCCCCCCCCAAATAAAGTATATCAACACACCGAAAGAGATGAGAGAATGTACTTTAGCTGTTTAATATTACAGCTTCCACTCTTTATCTCGTCCCACAGTAATTAACGTTACCCTATACAGTGCACTTTCTAGATACTCCAATTCACCACTGTGTGAATCCCTTGATCCAATATGTAACCTTACAACAGGCTTCCTGCTTCTTTCAGTATACTGTAATCAATTAAAGAATCAAGTTTGACCCTGCTTAGTTGCGTTTGGTTTAAAACTTCATATCTTTGTCTTTAATCGAGTTCTACTACTTTTAATGTTTGCAAACTGTTACTTACCTTCAAAAACCCGTAAAGGAAAATAGTAAACCAATTTGATATGAGTTTTTCCAGCGTTGTGTCATTTCTGAAATGTTTAATAAAAAATAATCTGGTCATTACTATAGATTGTTAATTTGAGGTGTTGAATCACTTTAATAACAATGTAGTCGGTGTGTAGCCAAGATTTTGTTAAAGGGGCATTGTTGGAAAGGTGGGTGGTAATTACGAAACGTTCCCGTGGCTCCATGAAAGCGAGAAGTGTTCCCTTGAAAAACGTGGGGTTCAGGACGCCTAACAGCACTCTGCTGAGGTCCAGTGGTAGCAGGAAGGTTAAGGTGCAACGAGTGAACGCTCTGGATGCACTGGGATATTTAACAAACTGTGGACTTTAAAATGATGCATTAATCATTCTTCAAATGAAATAAGACAGGCACTAAACAAACCACAAAAATTACAATTTGATATTTTTCATAGCATTTCTCCTGCTGACCAATAATCTCTGCCGATACAGAGAGTTTAGGGAGGTGTTGAGGATAGATTGTGTTGAGGGGTTTTGGGTGGTTTCGGAAAAATACATCCAGCTATGTTGTCCTGCAGGAAGTTGTAATGGGAAGCACTGATATCTAGCATGGGTGCACGGGAAGCATGGGTTCACGTCATTTTACACAAAAGTTGTTCATCAAAATAGTAATTAGCGATACGAGTGAAATTAGAAATATAGACTCCAGGGTTTGGTCTCCACCTTCGCCCCTTGCACCTTGCAGCTATGTTCCTAAATACAGTTGGAGCTGGGAAGTGCTCGATTTTTTTTTGTCAACTATTTACAAAATACGTTTTTCGGTTGCATTATGTGACTGGCGTATTTGTTGTTGTGCAATAAGGGTTTCAATCCAAGCTTTCCTTTCAAAGTATTTATGCATGTATTCCAATAAATTATCTTTTCTAATCCAAGTGATATGGGTAAGAATAAAGTAGGCAAACAATTGGTGTACGAAGACAAGTTTAGAGCTAAGGAAACATTACATGTTTCGAAGGATATGATTTGGATTGACCGTAGTTGCTAGCACGAAATAAACAAAAAACAAGTTTTTACAATGGAAAATGTTTATGTGGGAAAGGGTAATCGGTTGATTCCCCAATTTGGTCAAGAATACGGCATTATATGGAACAATTTTATATTTCAATTTTCATAGAAGGAAATAGCCAAGGCTCATTTTTGGATTCAAAGGAGCAATGCTACTTAAAATGAAAAGCATTGATACTAAATGAACACCATTTATAGAAAATTAGTCATAATCGCAGAGTTTCAAAATGGTCTTCTGAAGTCTTTACTATTTACTGTTTGATATAACGATAATTACGATTGTCATATTTATGTATGGGACGTACCAGCTCAGATTACTTCAAAACTGGTCAGTTAAATTAAAAACTGGTCAGTAAAATTAATACCTGGAAGTTAGTAAATCTGTAAGTAACATTTGGCTGACATGTGACCATTACGATCCCAATATAGTTCCCCCAAAATAATAACACCAAAAGGATTTATTTACCCTCGGAACAAAGAACGGAGTTTTCTCTTGCTGTCACAGTCTTCAATACGATCCTTAATGACACTCAATAATAAACTAAAAGTAAAGATTAGAGAAACAATGGCGATCGTTATTTTTATATCTTATCTAAGGTTATGGCCAGCATAATACATGCTTCATTAAATATTTATGATCTTTGTAGTTATCCATTGCTCTTTCTCGATAATGATGTGGAGAGTGGAAAGCTGTTACAATTCCTTTTGTTAACATAAATAAATTATTCAATGACCGATCTCAGTTTCTTGAGTAACAGTGATGTTTAAAGATGAAAAGTTTCCTTCCAAAATAGATCTCTACGGACATACCAATATCACAACTAATCTTGTTATGAAGATTGAAAACATGAAGATTAAATTGAACCAGAAAGCCAAAAGGCTTAGTGATTCCTTGCCATAGAAAATGTTGGGATTTTCTTGGGAATTCTTGGGGAATTTTACTTTTCCACCTCTAATGACCCCAGATGACCTTTGACCTTCCCAAAACAAAAAGGTCCTTCCTCCAACCATGAAGCATAAATGTGCCATATATGAAATCTATCCAAGCTTCCTACAATGAGAAATCGTGTTAAGGTTCTCAGATTTTGAGCCCAGTTGACCCCAGACAACCTTGACCTCCACCAAAGACAACATAGTTCTTCTTCTCACCATATGGCATGCACATACCAACTATGCAATCTATCTAAGCTTCCTACCTTGAGATATCTTGTTAACAAGGTTTTCAGTGTTTGACTCCCCATGACCCCAGATGACCTTTGACCTCCACCAGAAACAATAGGGTTCATCTTCTGACCATACCGCATCCACATACTACATATGATATCTATTGAAGCTTCATACCTAAAGATATGGTGTTTACTAGGTTTTCGGCTTTTGACCTCTGGTGACCTCAAATGACCTTTGACCTCCACCAAAAACAATAAGGTTCTTCCTCTCGACATGACAAATCTATATACCAAATATGGAATGTGTCGGTCACTGCTATCTTGAGATATCGTGTTTACAAGCCATTTACGAGGTTTTCGCAGTTTTACCTCCGATGACATCAAATGACCTGTTAACCTCCATCAAAAACGATAAGGTTCCTCCTCTCAACATGGAAAATCTATAAACCAAATGTGAAATGTGTCCGTCATTGCTATCTCGAGATATCGTGGTTACAAGCCATTTACGAGGTTTTCGCAGTTTTACCTCCGATGACCTCAAATGACCTGTTAACCTCCATCAAAAACGATAAGGTTCCTCCTCTCAACATGGAAAATCTATAAACCAAATATGAAATGTGTCGGTCATTGCTGCCTCGAGATATCGTGGTTAGAAGCCATTTACGAGGTTTTCGCAGTTTTACCTCCGATGACCTCAAATGACCTTTTAACCTCCACCAAAAAAGATAGGGTTCCTTCTCTCAACATGACAAATCTATATACCAAATATGAAAAGTGTCGGTCATTGCTATCTTGAGATATCGTGTTTACAA
>WURT03166033.1:0-10592 GCA_009936505.3 Holothuria glaberrima | reverse complement strand
AGATAGTTTTGAAGTGTCTTCAGCTTCAGACCCAGTATGAAGAAGCTTAAAACGACTTGAAACCAACTTTAGCAAACATAAAATGACTAAAACGGTGGGAAAAAGCCTGAAGGGATTTGCAACGGGTTATTTACTATGTTTGTTTACAACAATAGATAGCTCATTAAAGTAGATAGTGCAAGACTGTAATACTAAAAAACGGTCCAGTAAAGGCTACAGCACAGGTGAAAATCAACATAAATTTACATGAAATGACATAAACGCAACTTAGCAAAACTTCTTTCAGGCTTTCATACGTCTAGATAACACTCTTTACAACTAGTCTATATCTCAGGAAAAATTACTCCAAACAGAATTCACTAGGTGCTGTCATATAGGGCGGAATTTATTAGATTTAGTTACTCCAAGCTTTGTTTGTTAAGCGCCAAAAATCTAACATACTATTCTCATTTTTGCCACATATCTTCGGGGTAAAATGGAATGGAACGGGGGCCAGGCACAGTGTAACATTGTTCCACTATGCCCCGTTCGATTTGCCCCGTAGTGTAGGCTAAACAAGTTATGGAACCCTGCTATTGTTGTGTACATGTAGTCTATTACTACTACCATGCATGTACTAAGCCTCAACCCATCTTTTAATAATGTGACTATCGAAGTGATTCAACTAATTATAATCATTTGAGTAGGATTTATAATTATGTAAATTATCGGTTTAAACACATAAAAACCAAAGATTTTATTTAAGAACACGAACATGAGAATGAACCACTGACTCCTGCATCAGACAATGCAGCGTTCGTGTGGTGTTACTACGCGTGCGAGTAAAGAACTGATGGCGTCAATGACAAATAAAAAAAAATAAAAAATGGGGTGTTTCACCTTGCCCCAGGTTCCCCTATATCCATAACGTGCCCCACCCCTGGCTCTATGACCCATCTACACCCTGCACCGTCCATTGACCCCAACAATAGCATCTGATTAATACCATGATGCTGTAAAGTTGTTTCATGAAACTGTGTCACATATTCGGAAAGACTTTTTTTTTTATAAAATTCACCTTTCGCTCACTGCATTACTGCTCTTGTCGAACCGTCATCATTAAACCGCCACTCTATAAAAATGGCCGCAAGGCAAATATAAAAGACCATGCAGTTGAGTGGATTTCTTGAAAGTCGGATAGGTGTGTTTCATTGTTTCTCTCATTTTTGAAATAGGTACGGTAGGTCAGCCTTGATGAAGGAACAGGAATAACTGCAAGCAAAACGTTAACAGAGCGAAAGACATCTGGGTCCCACTGGCACCTTTCGAGACATGAATCTTCCAACCGAAAAAACGATGTTGATAACACTGAAAAAAAAATAACAAAAAATACTAACAGTAAACCCGATCTGCCTTAGACCATTTTATTTTAAACAATTAAATTGAATTTGGTAAAGCGGTAGATGACAGTACAAAGACAACTTGTTACTATAGGCAGCTACAGAAGGCATATGTCTACTTTGACAAAGAAAATGAAGAGCGGTCAGCTATGACACGTGTCTTGACGCCACTTGAAGGGTCCAAGAGAAAGTTTCTTGCGGTGATGTAATGAAGAAATCTAGTCTTAAAATGGGTTTTATGTTTGAACTTATTTAGTTAACATTGGGTGTATAGCCTAGGTACTCATAAAACACTATAATCTGCCACTATTGGTGCGTAATCAGTAGGTTACATCCCTACCCTACTCCGTGTGTGCACGACCCACGGTGGGGAGGACAACCTCTCATCCCCCATCCCCTTTCACATTCACCGTTGTTGGAAAATAACATTACCTGGTAGTAAACAACATCAGGAGTATTTTCATCCGGGGTCCACTTTAGAATACCAGGTACTGCAACAGCTGGGCATGTCAAACGCAACGACGATGCATAGGAGATGAAGCTGTGGTATTTATCATCAGACACGAAATCTACTGCCTTGTATTCACATAATTCACCCTCTAATGATACCCAGGAAAAAGACAAATTCAGGCAAGGGAGAGAAAGAGGGAGAAATAAACAAATTTAAGAGTAGAACAAAATGAGACAGTAAAAAAGATCAAAACCAAAGCAATTTGCTCATTTTAAATATGCTAACTCCTCCCATAACATAAAGTAGACTGCGTTGACACACGCAATTATTAAAATACATGATATAATGTGTAATTAAAGTGTATTTTCTAAAATTCAGAGAACGAAAAATACATATGACATAGAAACCGTCACAAGTGATAGGATATGGGAGACATTTTTTCTCATCAAAGAAGGTTTTGTCCTCTCTCACCCCTCCCTCATTCTTCACATTAATACAGTCTTCTACGATAAGATTTTGTAGTAGATGTAGAAACATTTACAGACCCCGTGGTACTATCTAGCTGCATCTCCACTCTTGTCGGTTTTGTGTCCGTACTTGTACGTATAAGACACCATGACTTTGGGTGAAAAGATTTCTTTTTTTTGATATATTGTGTAAATTTCATAAGCTTCAAAGAATGCCAAAAGGCATGAGCATCAAACGTTTCTCAAACGTGGGGCCGGGCGGGGCGGGACCATGACCACAAATTCTTGTAGCGCGAATAGCAAAGAGAGGGATCCGGGGCTCACTTAAGTTAGACCTGGAAAAATCTGGGGACCGGAAGAGCTGTCGTGTAATCATTTTCTCACGATTTTAATCCATTAAACATTTAAATGGCTGTTTTATTTCATTGAACTAGTTATATCGCAAGCTATGGAAACAAACCTGCGCCTATTATTTTCGTTAGTGTTGTGGGAAAAATTGGGAAGGGGGTTATCCCCTTCAACAGTGATGGGCAGAAGATATTCCCTTCCCCCACCTGTCTATGCCCTTGGAGCAAGGGGGTGAGGGAGGAGGTAAGAATAAACTATTGGGAACTGCCGTGAGACCAGAAAATTTTTAGTGAGGATGCAGAAGCTCCACTTCCCCATGGAGCTTCATTTAAGGAAATATTGCGCCCAAGCTCTTCTCAGGTACACCACTAATTGGGAACACTGCAAATCTACATGGCAGCTCTCCGATTACTCCTGTAAAATACATAACCATTTTGAAATGAATAGTTTAGAAAGAAAATGTGGAAACCTTATGGCCAACTAAACGAATAAAATACAAACCAAATAAAGGACAACAGGATTACTTACCAACAGGAGCAGCGTAGATGGTTTCACGCTACAGAAAATAAAACAAAGGAAGAAACCTCTAAGAGTTTTTGTTATGGTTTTAAAAATGTCGAACTGACCAAAAAAGAAACCAGAATGCAAAAATGCATTGAGTTTTCGATGATGTATATATGGTTTATTCCAAATAATGCCATGTTATCCCATTTCTTTCAGTTACTGGTGTAATGCTATCTTAAGGTGTTGGAAAAATACAGTTTTGTGTTCATATTTGATCTTGGGAATTCTTTGGAAATTTTGCATTTTAACCTTTGGAGATCCCAGATGACGATCTTGTAAATTCTTGAAATTTTTTGCCTTTTGACCAGATGACCAAGATGAATGTCTAGGGAATTCTTGGGAAATTTTGCTTTTTGACCTGTGTTGACCTGGTAAAGATCTTAGGAACTCTTGGAAAATTTTCCCTTTTTACCTCTGGTGACCCCAGATAAAGATCTTTGTTTACAGCGTCTGACCCCGGTGACTCCAGGCTACCTTTGATCTCCACCAATAACAATAAAGTCACATCATAACGCATCTACATACTAAGTATGAAATCAATCTAAGCTTCCTACCTTGAGATATTGTGTTAACAAGGTTTTCGGAATTTGACCGCCAGTGACCCCAGATGACTTTTGATACCCGCAAAACAATAGGTTAGATAGGTTTAACGGCCCAGTTTCCAACCAATTGGTTCAGGTCGAGCCGGCCACGGCCTTTTTTCCAATTGTGGCTCACTGGCTTGTTTTCCCTAACTCCATTGCTAATGCGGAGCATCACGCAAATGGTAGAAGGTTCCATTTTTAAAGTCTTTGGTATGTCTCGACCTGGGAATCGAACCCGGGCCTCCCGCGTGAGAGGCGGATGCTCTACCACTAGACCAAACATACGGTCTCGCAAAAACAATAGGGTTCTTCCTCTTATTATAACGCATGTACATACTGAGTATGAAATCAATTCAAGCTTCCTAACTTGAGATATCGTGTTAAACATTTTTTTCGGAGTTTGACCCCGGTGACCCCAGATGATATTTGATCCCTGCCAAAAACAGTAGGGTTCTTCCTCTCACCATAACGCATCAACATAGTAAGAATGAACTCAATCTAAGCTTCTTACCTTCAGATATCTTGTTAACAAGGTTTTCGGAGTTTGAACACCGGTGACCCCAGATAAACGTTGACCCCAGCCAAAAACAATAGGGTTCTTCCTCTCACCATAACGCATCTACATACTACATATGAAATCATTCCAAGCTTCATACCTTGAGATATTGAGTTAACAAGGTTTTCGGAGTTTGACCCCTGGTGACCCCAGATAACCTTTGACCACCTGCCAAAAACAATAGTGTTCTTTCTCACACAATAACACATGCACATACTGAGTATGAAATCCATCCAAGCTTCCTAACTTGAGATATCGTGTTAACAAGGTTTTCAGAGTTTGACCCCAGATGATCTTTGACCCCCCAGGTTTGAGAACTGTCAGGGTTTCCCTTCTTGAGATATCGTGTTAACGAGCAAAGTGTCACAAACACATACATACAGGCACACACATACCCACACTCACATACAAACATACATACACACACGTAGTATAAACCATAGATCTTTTTGTCACATCGCTGTAACGTGGACAAAAACAACTAATATGAATTTGCAAAATGCAATTACAAAAACATTTTAATAAAGGCAGGACAGATGAAAAAACGCAAATTAGCAAATAAGAAAACATCTTGACACTACAGTAATTGAGCAACTACACAGTGACAGAGCCGATTCGGACGGTGGCGAGAACGGTGTTAATCTGAGATACTTTGTAGCATGTAAATACGTACTGCTATCTAAGGGAAAAGATATTTTAGGAAAGCCAGGAGAGAACATACAATTTGGGGCAGATTTGTTCTAGAGTCTTATACGGAATGATGCACCCTCTTCAGCCACGTCGTCTGTTTTGAAGGGAATCTTCAAACTACATTGAAAACCCTTGCTGCAACGATAGACACAGATCACACGAGCCCTTGGTTTCAAAGATCAACATTTTGCGACAAAATTCTGACGTGTGTCTTTTGACTTCCTGATAGTTAGGAAATAATTTATCTCCAGCGCCATTTTCTCATAAAATTTGTCACAAAGATTAGAAGTACTAAGAACTTATGCGTTGTACCGCTTTCTCTGCATCAGTCTTTTGAGCGTAGCCGCCATCTTTATCATCTGTGATGTAGAACGGATGGTAGTTTCCCTGAACTGTTACGTCATTACCCCCGTAGATTATAAAAGTGTATGTAATTCCTCTTTTGACATGAATCTCAGGAATTAACATTCCGTTAATGTACCAAGTAAGTCCCCATCCGACTTGTCCTGGAAGTGAAGAAAAAGTATAGGTATGTTGCTAAACTAGGTACTGTTTTCCTTGGGGACAGGACATTCTAAGAATACGAATAACATATCTTAGAACCACTGAGGTGTCTATCCAAGTACTCCATCCCCACAGTTATATCAACGTAACTTACAATTCATCCTTTATTCATAATTTTCACAAGTGGCATAAAACGCGCTCCTTGAGAGAGTACTTAAAAACCGTAAAAACTGATAATACTTCACAGAAAGTTATTATATTGAAAGGTAGGCCTAAACACGAGTCTTTAACTCTCTACCCTTTCTCTGGTTCAAAGATTTTTTTTTTTGAAGAAATCAATTAATTGCAAAAGAAAGTGGAAATTTTTCACGACAACAGACTGCACTTTGAAACTTTCGAGGAGGGTTTAGCAAGGCACACTCCCAGTAGTGACGCCCCTAGATGCATTGACCGACAACCCATTCACATCATGGATAAAAAAAGTGATCTTCAAAGCACCTTCAGAGTTGCCTTCCTTGAATTCAGGGCTACTGTTTGTATTTCATTAGGCATAGCAACATGAGCGTATCTTAAACTGCTACATCTCAACCCAGCGCCAAATGTATGCAGTAAGGGGGGGGGGGGGGGGGGATCAGATAATATAGGGTGATGGAGATAATTTAATGTGTGTCGAAATTTCTGATTATGCCTTTCAAGTGACTTGCTCACCTGCTCTGCCCACGTAGCCTCTTTTGCCACCGGCTGGTCCGATCACTGCGATGAAAGTCGCATTTCCTTCTGGCCGTAAGTCCGGGATGTACCAAGGTTTTTTGTCTTGGGCGTCGTCGACTGATTTTAACGGTGGACAGGTCGAGCTTGTCTTCCCAAAATTGATTCTCACATCCTCTGCCGGTCAAAAAATTAGACTAATGATTAAGTACAGTCAGGGGTGGTAACAGGATACTATGCCCGAAAACAAAACATTCCAACCGTCAGGGCAACATACCGATGTCGGAGCTTACTCATTATGGTATCTCCTGGAAATAAAGTAACAAAATCCCTAAAAAACTAACAACTAGATCAGCGTGTATTTGTTTTATTACAGTGATTAAGAAGAAAGTAAGAAAGTATGATATTCTGGCTCCAGCAAACTGCCATTATTGTCACGACAGGGGATCCCCCTACTTTTTAGGTTGACAAGTGCTGGCCCTGGCTGTTTTCGACTCACGAGCATCACAAAAATGGCCCGCGGAAGATTGAAGAGACAAAAAATAATTTGTTAGCGAATTTGTTTATTTATTAAAGACAACTATTTGGTTAATGTTTTACATAATTATATGCACTCTTTGTGTGAACAACATTGTGCAAAATACTTGCGGCAGGCATTTTCATTGGAAGGTTAAGCGGAGGCTATGAAAGGTTAGGTGGCATTAGATAATGCAATGTCATTACAAAATCATTTTGTAGCCTTTTTCGGCATCCGTATATGGCAGAGGTAAGCCCTTCAGTTCTCATTTCCTGTCCATGTGATGTTCTAGGGGGACCTCAAGCTGGAAGGTCAGAGGTCAGCAGACACCTGTCTGGCCTGATCTCTGACATATCCTCCTTGTAGCTAGCCAGTCGAGAATTACTCTCCGACTCGGTAGGTTGTGTTTCGTCTATTCGTTGTCTTCCGACAATCTATACCTTGTGCTGTGTACATGGTTCTCTGTAAATAGTTGTGAATAAATTGGTAACTTTATCCCCCTGTTCTGTTCCTTTTTATCTCTTTACATGTATATTTTATTAATCTACCTCCTCCGACCTTCCTTTAGTATTGCGCCTGCTGGATTTACTTTTTGTTTGGATTTGAAGCGCCCCCGAAAACACTCCCCGAGTTGTGTTCCAATAGGAAAGGTTGGGTGGCGTTATATAAGACTAGGAAAGTTGTTGACTTGAATCGCTGACTTGGATTCGAGTCATATACTTTTTCTTGACTTGCGTCTTGACTTGACTTGAAGAAAAATGAATTGCGACTTGACTTGAGCATATTTGTCTATAGGCGACATTGAATGACAATGTTTGTCGCTCAGTGTGGCATGGATTTTTTACCATAAAACAGAACGCAATCTTTTTCTTCATACGTTCAAATTTGAATTGTGCCGCAAGTAACTCTGCAATGCTGGAATCTGGTAGCCAGCACTGATTATTCATCAGTCAAATGACCTTGACACTGGGCCCAGGGACGTTCCAAGATGCAACTTGCTGCCATCTGACAATGAAAATAATCTATGAACTTTGTAGTATGCTTATTAACCTCATTTTATCTCCATTTTATAAACACTAATTTTAGAACTTAGTTGAGCATTCTCACTATCTTTCAAAGCTCCAGCTTATTATTAAGTACTTTATTTTTTCAAACACTCCCTGCTGCCCTTAGCATTTCCACCCCCTCCCCAAGAAGAGCAAAATCGTCCTTTCAACAAAGAATCTCCATATTTGTGTGCATGTGTAAGCTCCATCATATCACTCAGGGGTAGTCTACTCACACGAACGTCTTGGGCGATGAGAGGAAATCATGGCTTCCTCAAGGCTGTTTTTTTCTGATATTTTCTGAAATCTTTTCCATAATATAATTGTTGCATTTCATTTCTCATGAATCTTCTTTAGAGTACAACAAGCATGGTGCTTTCTTTTTCTCCTGTCAGCCTGTGCCAGTTTAATAGTTTCAGCATGCATTCATTTGTTGGGTAACATTTTACCCAGGTTTAAAGAATACTAACCAACAGTGGAAAAAAAAGTTTGACACATTCTGCAGGGATATCGTAAAATTGTAAAATGTTAAGTATGGTTATGTTTGGGGTTATCCTCCTTATTTAAAAAGATCCCATTTCCATAAGAAAATAACTTTTCTTACTTAAGATATTGGTAGCTACCTAAGTATTTTAAGCTTATGTAGTCCAATGATTGTCTTGAAAAGTTTTTGTTTACAAGTATTTTCTTCAATATGGGCATCATATAGTTCATAAATTAAAAAAAAGTGAAGGTCTACCCCTTGATCTCCACATAAGAGCGTATGTAGGAACTGTGGTCTGGTTTATAGGGATAATACATGTTTATTCTAAAAATCATGACTTGTGACTTAACTTGAAGAAAACTGACTTGTAACTTGACTAAAAGGTTAGTAACTTGTGACTTGACTTGAAGGTAGATGACTTGACTTGAGAAGAAAGGCATTATTTCAACTCTGAGTCCTAGGCTGGTTAACGTTATGGAGTAAGGTTGGGTGACGTCGCATATACAAACTCGGGCCAAACCGTGTACAGGTGTAGGCTGTGGTCGTGGCGTTGTGAACACTTCCAAGACTACGATTTCTTTGAATTCCGTCGGCTGGTATGCCGTCGGCAAGATTAAACATGTTCAATCGTAGTCGGATGAAGTCAGTCGTCGTAGCGTGGTTTGGCCAATCAGTGAGTAGCGATCACTCACATGTTTTCCTGTCTTACAACCACCAATAATCACAAGCTCAATGCATGTTTAAATACGGGGAGAAGTCTCCGAAACGCGGCTTTCTTGCTTCCAGTTACAAATTAAAGTGGGTAACCTCAGTTCTGTGATGTGTCGTACGCACATGCTTGTCTACACCTAGTCTTGGTCAAGACGTTATAAAACTTTGCCCTGGAAGGGACAAAATCGATGGCGCCCTTCAAACTTGTCATTTGCGGCGAGATTTTGCTTCAGAAATAACCTAGTTCAGAGCTCAGAGTTTCTGAACAATGAAGAGAGGGCGCACTTACGATAGTCGCAAACGTTTGTACCAGCTCCAGGCTTCATAACTCAGGGACAGCGATCTGCTTAAATTAATTGGGGGACATCTGCTCTGATTGAACACTTTGCACCTCCTGATAGGGTACCTTAGGGGACCACCATATGTAATTTGTTAGGTTCCAGGGGCTTCGCCCCTAGAAATTTGGTCCATTCTAGAGGACACAGATCACATATTTCTGATCAAAAATTCTCCCCAGCTGCCATTAATAGGCTAATATCTTAATTATTCGAATCGAAAATGTGTGTAACACCATTTATTTATTTCTGTATAACCTCTAAATAGTGGGGGATATTTGATATTAGGTCCCCCACTAAAAATTTTGAGGGGACATGTCCCCCCCCCCCATGATCGCCGCCCATGTCTTTACCAAGCTTTCTCTCACATTTTAGTAAAGATAATTAATATTGTGCCGAAAATACGTGTAAGGTTATAGGCGTACAAGCTAGGGGCTGAAAAAGATATTTCTTGGCCAGTTTATTTGCAAAAGGGCTTTGAAACTTATGGTTAGTGTAAATCGCTATATAAAACGAATTATTAAGATTATTATTAGTGCCAAAATACGGCAATCTTCTTGGGTAGCACAGGTTTCCCTCTTGCAAAAATGGCTCAGCCCCAGAAAAATTTCCCCACGCTTATGTGTGTACTGAATGATATTGTGTAACAGGGGTCGGGTGCAGTGATAACGCCTTTTGTGATATATACTGTCTTTTCCAGCGTGTACCAGAATAGTAGGTAAGAATTGCGCTCCGTCGGTAAGAGTCGGAGCGGTGTGGCATGGTGTTTTTGTAGTTAAGAAAGGTGCCAGAATGTCTACGAGTATGATTTATGCAAATTGTCTACGACGAGGGAAGTCTTGTCGGGTCGTAGGTAGTCGCGGCGGTATGACTCGGGCTTAAGTAAAGTTGGTTGACTGTATACCAGTATGGCTATATAAGTAAGGTTGGCTGACGTACAGAAGATTGGGTAACGTCATACCAGTAAGGCTGTTTAACATCATATATTAGCAAGAGTATACGTGTCGTTATTAAAGCAAGCCTTATGGGAGGTTATATAAGTGAGGCTTGTTGACGTTACACCAAGTATGTTTGGACGGTGGGGCCGTTTTGGCAAGGTTAGGTAACTGTGAGGAGGAATATAGAAGGCGCCCCTGCCCCTTTAACTACGTGCGTACCTGATGGTCTAATATCGTGTTTTGCAACGTGACCCGTCGGGTTGATGAACCCAATCCCCCATGAGACGAAAACATCCTCTGTTGTCGGTAT
>WURT03166021.1:0-10592 GCA_009936505.3 Holothuria glaberrima | reverse complement strand
TAACATGGCATTATTGCGAATAAAACATATACTGTATGCATCATCGAAACCTCAATGCATTTTTGCATTCTGGTTACACTCATATGAAGAGTCGATAACTGTGAATCATGTTTAATTCTGTATTAAATCATGATGCTTGTCCAAAGCAGAACATATACGCTTCCCAGTCAAAACATCCTTTTACCAAAAAATCTGGAAATACAGTGACATTTGCTAACAGTAAGTAGGGCTGAGTCGAGTACCCGGGTACCTGACCAAACATACGGATACCCGAACCTAAAATGAACAAAACAGGTACCAGTATTATGCTTCAAAAGATGAGGAACTGTGTCCTTTAGGGAACACTACTATGAACAGGATAGCAAAGACAGTGATGCATTTTGTTTAGGGTAATTAGACAGTGCAGCATACTGTGAGTCGATCGGTGAAAATCACGCACAGAGTACAATGCTTTAAATAAAGTCATTAACTTTTACAGTAGGCCTTAAGATTCGGGGACCCATTACCTGACCGGGTAATGAAAACAGGTACCTGGTTCCGAATTTTTGCTACCGGACTCAGCCCTATAGGCTAGTCTGGGAAGAAAATATCAACCACTTCATGTTTGAATATATTTTCAATATAGCAAATAAGAATACAGTACTTCTGAACCATGAGCATAGGAAGTGGGGAGGGGTTTAGGAAGGATAGGTATAGGAAGCAGGGGATGAAGTCTGTATCATATCCCCCTCCATAGAAACTGTAGGGGCTGGGGACTGATTCCCCAGTAATCAAGGAGAAAAGACCCATATAGGCTCCCTCTGAAAAATATTTCAATTTCGATGAAATGAACTTAAAACAAAAATGAAGCACCAATTGCATCTTTGAACAAATTGAAAAATATCCTGTACCACAGGATGGCAATCATAGTCTCATAGATGTTCAGCCCCTCCCCTTCACCCCCAGCTAAGAACAGCTTCTAACACTTCTATACTGAGGACTTTAAAGCAAACAGTTTTATTGAATTACTAACTGCTGCCCTTTTCTGGCTTGAGTGGGGACTTTCACATGCAATCTAGACTATGCATATAACTTATTTACCATTTAGTATTTACCATTTAGTGTTGTATTTTTGTGCAGTAAAATGTGAGGAAGGCACATATTTTCAAATATGTGACCAGAGTTGTGTACTTAAGACATACCATTGGCAAGAAATGGACTACCCAGGGAAGACCTCCAAAAGAGTACGACTGAACAGTAGTGGTGATGCCCAAAGCAATTTGATCTGGCAACGCTGTCATTCGGGGTTTGAAGATGATATGATAAAAGATGAACACCTGAAAACTTCTGCAACCTGTAGATCTGGCACCAGAGGCAAGAAGGTGACCAAACTTGGAAGCAGAAAGTCAATAGGTATTGGTTTGTTGAATTATTCTTCTCAAGACTCAACCACTGGATTTGATCCTGAGCATGAAGTCAAATCTGGGTCATGTACAGGCCTGATTTGTAAGGAAATTTTCAGGTTGCCCATCGGACAACCTGAAGCCAAATTTAGGTTGTCCGAAATATTTTTTGGTTGTCCAAATGAAAGTAACAAACAAGTTATGAACAATTGTATGTTCTGTCTCTGCCATAGAAAACAGACATTTATTATAAATTCTGCCTTTTTCCATTTTTATTTCCATGGTAGAATGATGGATGGTAGTCCATACCATTGTTTAAGTGCCACTTCTTAAAGGGATTTTTAGGACATACTTTCTTGCTGATGCAGGGAACTATTTAATTACAAATAAAATCTACTCGTCCATTGGACAAGCTCAAAGAGAGAAAGTGGTTGTCCGATACATTTTTTACCCATCACAGACGATAGGAAGAGTGCTAAATTTCAGCCCTGATGTAGAAACATCTGGGACTACCCTGTATTAACATTCAGTATTCTCCATAGATTTTCAAGGGAGGGGGTTGGCGAAGTGCAAAGAGCGTACATGATTGCGAATCACATTGATTCCCCTCACAAATACAGTATATGATTATGCCCTGCCAAAAAGGTAAGAATGTGTGTAACTTTTTGCTTCCAGTATGATGGCGGCATTTTTTTAAGGGGGGTGGTCACAATTTCAGGGGGGCAGCAATTTTCACTAGGGGGCAGGCTGCCCCCTAAAACCCCTCATGGAGAACACTGCCATTGTCCATTGGCCTTCAATGAAACATCCCATTTATAGCTGCTACAGGTGATTGGGTCATAGTGGATTGTAAGTACCTGTGGGCTATAGGATTGTTGGGCTACATCCAAGGCACAATCAGTTTATTTATAAGTTTGTTAATTCTGCAATGTTCATACAAAGAATTATTAGCCTAACCCCTTGAAGGATGTAAAAGGAGAAAACTTCCAGAAAGCATTTGCATTGAAGCTGGGAGATCTGTTGTATCTTTTCAGTTTGATGTATTTGTGGCACTTTGTAAGATTTCATATTTGAAAAAGCAGCCACTCTCACTACAACAGAGGCACAGAGGGTTAGGACCAGTCAGGGTTAGGATTAGGGTTGTAGCCAATCAGAGTTAGGCTCTTAATATGCAACATGCATATGCACGTTTCAAAGTGATCAAATGCTCCCATATGAAAGGGTACAAATTTTCCTAACTTATTGTGCCTTTGTCACCCTCCTATTAGTAAAGCCTAAAACGGTGAGGATGGTTTAATGTTACAAGCTGTTTTACTCTTTCCTGCTGTAGAAAAATCACTCCTACCAGACACAGAGATAGAAATTGACTGGGAGAGTAGTAGCAGTGACGATTCTGACCTTCAGAGAGGAACATCTGTGCCCCCAGAAAGACCAAGGCAAAATACACCAAAAAGAAAAACATCTGAGAGGCTTTCCCCCATTATGAAGCCTGATCACCTTCAGGCTCTTAGTGGAAAGGAAGTAAAAGGGGATGAAGACATTGTAACAATTAATGATGCAGAAAAACTCCCAGACAAAGTAGATGCTGTTGATAAAACTGAGGTAATTTTCAAAACTCTTCTTGGTTAATACTGTACAAAAAATTGTCACAGCAAGATATAAAAGGCAAATCTTGACATCCCAGACAGTTCCAATTCTCCAAATTATGCAACTTTTAGCTCCTCCCATAGCTGAATTATCCTCCTCCTTGTGCAGACACAAACCTATTTTATTGTATGAGGGCATGTCCTTGTGAGCATACAAGGCTATAATGAGAAATACAAACATTCTCTCTGTATTGTGTGGAATGTGAGCTACTCTGCATCTTTTGTATTTTCAAACTTTGCTGTCAATCAGAGAGCAGTCACCAACTGAGCATTTTGATACCCCCACACTAAAAACATACTTTGGGGTGGTGAGTATATGTCCTTAAGCTTGAGAGCAGGATTTTCATACCACCTTGGAAACCTTGAAAGTGATTTATTTTTGAATGGGTCATTTTAAAGGCCTTGAAAGTTATTGAATTTTCTGATTTAATGAAAGGATCATGAAATAGTTTTTGAATTTCATTATGAAACATATCTTACTATATCAGAGCATTGGTGTGCTTTTCCATCACCAACTTTTTTGATCTTCTAAGTATGCTATTCAAAGTACTGTCAAAATGTATTGGTGTGGCTGAGAAAAGTTATCAGTCCTTGAAAGTGCTTGATTTCCTACTTGAGAAAAGTGTGTGGATACTTTGTGACAGTGCCTGACAGTTGCCTGTTTGATTAGTTCCTGCCAGGAACATGTTTGACCTACAAAGTAAAAGAAAGTCATGAAAAGCAAGCGAAAGCAAATGATATTATCCAAAGCCTGCCCTACTATGATAGCCAAATCGATAGTGTTAAATAAAATAGAGTGTTGTAATGCAGTAGTTCTAGATGAGAGAAATTATCATCACAACACTGAAGTGTGACTGACTTTTTTTTTACCAGATACTGGAGTTGATTAAAGTTACTGTATCCCATAATGTGGTCAAGTCAAGAAGGGTTGCCAGGTAGAGAACAAAAACCTGATGGCAAGTGTCTGGGCAAATTGTACAGGGGAAGTTGTTTTAAAGGAGGGGTGTCAATAAGTTAGGAATAGTCATGGGGGGGGAGGGGGATAGGCGGGTTTGTAAATTGTCTGGTGACCTTCTAGCATGTATTTAACAATTCAGTAACAAAAATAAATTGTCATCTGCTTAAAAAAGGTGTACAAAAGTTAGGGCAGGGAATAAATATGCTAGTTTAAGGTGGGATGACTGCATTTGCTCTTTACTTCTTCTCTTCCTTTTCCAGGCTGATGAAACTAGAATCAGTGATTATGAATCTTCAGATGAGTGTGAGACACCTGCAGGTCATGTATCAGTAAGTGTATACATGTGTTACTCATTTGGTCATGCATCTATAAAGGCCTGTATCTGTTATAAAATAGGTTGTGGCTTTCCAACAGTTTCGACTAATTTTTCCAAAGTCCCTTGACACTCTGGCGAACAGCCATGGGGCGAAACCAAGCATTACTCTCGAAAGGACAACAAACTTAACTGACCAACCTTTCGACCTTCAGACCTGTACATCAAGGGTCTGTCATGCGTGGTCCTGTTCTTGACTAATCTCAGCTTCCACTTGGCTGCTTGGCCTTCTGACTTAGATCTTGTGAAGTATCTGTTCTTTTCAGCCACAGTTTTGAAGTTTGCCACATGCAAGTTGACCAGGTTAAGGTTGTACTATAATACAGCACTTTTTATATTAGAAACAAGTTAAAGTTTATTTCAGTACCTAGGCAATTCAAAAATAACATGTGGTCAACTCTTTTGTAGGCTTGTGCAGGACTGCTCTTAAAATTTCATTCTTTACAGTGCACAACAACATGCACACTTAATCCTTAAGCTCTCTAGAAAATAATAGTTCTTATATAACAAGATATTCAGTGCCACAGTCAACTGGTTAACTAAAAGAATACAGTAAATTTCCAACTCAGATTTAGGTCTGGTCTGCTTTAATTTTCACACCTAATATGGTCAAAACATAAGATTCTGAACATTTAATTCACAACTGAAATGGTAGTGACAGGGTAATTAATGATTGAAATCACTTATTACAAATTCGTGACCAGACACTTTTTACCATTAGATATTAATCATTTGCAACCCCTGTTCAAATACAACCAGTGATTGAAGCTTATACCAACTTGATTGACAGGTTCTCAACTCCTCTTACAGACAACTGATGCAATCAAGGCTTCAATTGTAATAACATGTTGTATTTTCCAGAGTGGCTGGTCTATCAAGAGCTTGGACGAGCATCACAAAGTATGAACTCTTAGCCCACAAAAACTACAATTTTTCACATTTTTAGTAACTATAGAAAGTGATAAAGAGCTAATGAGGCTAAGTAGAATCATTGTTATGCAATAATTTCCTTATCTAAAATTATTCAATATCAACTCAATGAGCCCCTTTAGGCAGTCTATGTTCCACATCATAACACCATTCATTTGTCCTTCTTGCATATCAATGTTTAGATCCAAGGTGTTCCATCCTCAGCCGTCACACCAACACAGTCTCCTTCTATTTCATCATATGGGCAGTCCACTCAGGAGAGTGCCACTGCAGGAGTGAGCCCTCTAACAAGCAGTCAGTGGGTTAGCATGTTTAGAGGGCAGCAGACAACCCCTACCAAAGCATCTGTGCCAGGCACTTCACATACTGAAGAGGTGGAAGGGAAAGATTCTGCAAAGAAGAAGATGAAATTTACAAGGTTTTTCAAGCATTGTTAATATGGAGGACTTTTTCACCTCTGCAAATTGTATCATAATTTCTGAAAGAAGATGTATCTTCTTTGAATAGCAGCTTTGTTTGCTTATTCACCTAGGCTTAGAACTTCCTCTCTTCTCATTCAACAACGGCACTACTTCACTTAACCAGCATTTTGTGCAATTATATATAAGGAAAGGCTGTTTTAGCTTCAAGAATCAGAAATATTCAGATTTCTCATGACAATTATTTCAGCGGTATGGAAGTGAGCTCGTTAATACATAAAAATACCTCCTGAGTTCATTAAGGATATCACTGTTACAAAGACAGACCACATGGCTAGGTACTGTATGCAGGCACTGATACAGGGACAAACCACATGGTGTGTTTTAGAGGAATAGACTTAAAGACAGACCACAAGGCTAGCTTTGCAGGCATGGATTTAGGGACAGACCACACAGGTAGTTGTAGAGGGACTGGTTACGAACAGACCACATAACTAAGTCAACAGGTACGGATTTAGGAATAGACCACATACAGGTAGTGATTTGAGGCCATACCACATGGCTGGACAGGCACTGATTTAGGGAAGACCATGTGGCTAACTACACAGATCAATAAAATCTTGTAGAAATAAACTGAATTCCCACAAAAATTTCATGTTGCAGTTTTGTTTGATATAGTTACGATAAACTTGTACCTATTTGGAAATGTTTATTAGTAGTTTCAGCTATAGAACAAAAGTCATATTAAAAGAAATTGGATTTTAAGAATGAAATTATAATGAAAAAATACATGGATTTAGACTCTGCTATAACTTATAACCTTTTCAAAACATTAGTAGCATCTTGAGTCGATGTGTCATCAGGGGCTCTGTCAGCACACTAAGTTGTCATTAAGAATCATTTAGTCATTACATTAAACTAATGAGTGAATTACACCTTCAGTCTTCCTCTTGGCAAGATAGGGTTTTAAGAGATCAGCAGGCAGAAACAATCAAAAGCAGTGTATCTGCAGAATGTAGGTCGTAGCAAAGACACAAAATACTACATGTATGACTTACTACTGGACCTGTAGAAATAGTAGGTCAATGGAAAGGAATTTTTAGGCTTTCAACTGATTAGTCTATTATCAGTCAGGAATCATGCACCTTGTTTTACAGTGGAATGAAGGTGCTTTCACACCAGAAGTGTTTCAAGCATTGGCGTGTCAAGTGTCCAAGGCTGGGGTGTTTGGACCATGGATGGCTTTTCATTTACCAGCCAATACAAGTGAGCGAATGCCTCGTTTTCGGCCACTTAACTGAGAAAATCTTCAGTACTTATGGCTGCCATGTTTTCTTCCTGCAAAAAATGCAGCAATACATGGAGGTGAAACTTGTTTGCCCAGCTCTTTGAGCAAATAAATGGGTGAACATTATACCAAGCAGGACACTAGAAAACCACTCAAGACCCTGCTGATCTCACTCACAGTGTGAAATTTGTGAGCATCAGACTATTGTTTTCAATTAGGTACTTAAAAAACTCTGGGTTCGCTTTGCGTTGCTTGCGGTGTGGAAGCACCTCACAGATTAGAGTCTTAATATCCATCTTTGATCCATGGGTTCAGTCTTGATTGTCTCCCAAATTTTCATACTTTTCTACTCCATGCACTCACACTTGTTTTCATTCTCCAGTGTACATAAAGTGACTAGAGCAAAGAGCTCTTGTTTCACTGGCCAGATTCAACCTAGTACCATCCTGTACACAACTCATCTCATCATTCAAAACAATATCATTTATTCATCACACTTGGATTTACAGGATAATTTTCAGATCATTGGCTAAAAGTTTAGTTTTAAGGTTGTTCTCCACAAAATATCACCTGCTCAAGGAGAACATGCATACATTGTAAAGCATACAAATATGGTAGCTAGCCTAACTGCAAAAGGATACATTTCTCCATTCTTAGTAGGCAGATAACCACTGATATAAAGCTGATGGTATGGACAGCCGGGAAAGCTAGTGCAACCTTGTAAAACTTACCCTGAAGTTTGGCAAAACTTCAATACTTTCATTTTGATTAATTTTCGAAAAATTTCACCCTAAAAGCATTCTTTTGTTTTCTATTGCAGCCGTGGACTTGCCGAAAGGCTCCAGAAGTTAATTAACCGAGAGAAATCAGATGTAGCATTTTGGCAACACCAACCGGCTTCATCTCAGCCAGAAAGTCAAAGTAAGTTCAGTTATATTTGCAAAGGAAGAGCCTATTTTGCTCCTTACTTACCTCTTATCTACATATGTATCATTATTGCTTGCAATAACTGCCTGGCAAAAAACTAATAGTACAGCGGTAACCCTCACTAATAGAGGGCGCCTGGAACCCCAAATCGTTTGTTTGCGTTTTTGCCACTATTTTGCGGTGCTATTAGTTTTTTGCTAGACAGTTATTGCAGGCAGTAATCATACATATATAAATAGGAGGTAAGTATTGTTGCACATAGACTCCCAAATCAGAGAATTTCGGTGATTTGTTATTCTGATTCAGTAATTGTAAATTTCTGTTGCTTACCTAAACTGAAAATCTCAAAAATTTAGAGCTTCCCATAGGCCCTTTTTCTACTATGATTGCTGTAAATAACTAATGTTTTGCCGGTATGTATCGGTGCATGTACTTTGTGGTGAAGGTACATTCCTTACTCAATATTACCCTAAAACTAAAAGAAATTGTTGCAGAATACCCCAGAGTATCCATTCCTTGCCATATCTTTGCTTCTTTCAGCTGGAGTGTGTCATATTAAAATCAAGTCCTTGGCAGCAAGTCGGGGTATGTTTGTGGCACATTGCAGTAACATGGAAGATATGCTTGATGTGTCTCAATGCAGTCAAGGAAGACTTCCAGAAAAACTTGTGGTTTTATTTAGTCACAAGACTGTAGAAGACAAGCATATACAAGTTGGGTCATCAGTTGCAATCCACCCACCATGGTGAGTACCGTACTTCAGAAAGTTATAGTGTATATATATATGTTAATTCACTTCAATTTGAATTTTTATACAGAGGGGCCCCTGTTGCACAAAAAGTTACACTCAGCATCGAGTTTGATTATTAGTCCTGTTATGTGTGGACGCAAATATAACCCTTTCAGCACTTAATAATTTCAGTGTGCCTTTCACTGTGCAGAATTAATTTTCAAAAGCTTCCTCCTCAACTCAGTAGTCCACATTCAATGTTAAGTTACTCTGACAAATATTTCTTTATGAAGAAGTGATGATCTAAACGTTAAAGAGCTTGATTTGTTCCCTTTCAAGTAAAATGTTAATTTGGGCATTCATTTTCAGATACTCAAGGTAGTTAATTATATAAGTCACAAATGAGTTGTTTGTTGAAAAGACTATCAGTCAAACCTGAAACTAACACAACCTCACAACCTCTCTCCGACAAATGAGACCTAAATCTGGCATTAGCTAGATGGCAAAATATTTATTTGGGAAGTCAGAAAACTACTTTTTTCCCCTGTGACTTGAATATTTGTTTTGTGAAACATCATGGGAGATACTTGTAAGTAAGAGGACATTTGATAGGTTCCTTTGATGTTTCAAGGAAAGGTTTGGCTAACTGGATGTATAATAGGTGTGGGGAGGGGCTGGAGCTAAAGCCCTCATTCAAAAATGTAGGGGGGGGACAGAAGTATGGTCAGGGGTCGTCCACTTCTTTCATCATTTTACATACCCTCTCATACTCTCTGTTTGGACTGCCTCCCTACTCCCAGAGCCTTCTTCGAGAAAGAAAAAAGTAAAGATTTTTGGCAAAAATAATCTTCATTCATTATACTTTGGAAAAGGGTGCACAGGTGTTTAACCTACTCCTCTCCCAACTTTTATTTGGTTTGTGAAAATGACGGATGCTTTTTTAAAAACTGTGCAATTTTGATGACCTTGGATTTAACAGTTGTGTTTCAAGTTTTTGGTAATCATTTAAATGTATGACGAGCAGTATTTAATACAGCTTTTTTTCTGTTTTCAATACCCTCATGTAGGCAAAAGCTGATCCTTCCTGAGACCTCTCAAACTGTCCTGCTATGCACATACTTTTGCCAAGTGATTGACTCAGGTGAGAGTGAGAGGCCACCATCCTCATCAACAGACAGTACAAGGTCATCACAACAGGTGCTCTCTACCCCTAGAAGAGTGAGTATTTTATTACAAGTAACTTTGGTTGTTGGTAGGAAAGATGGACCAATGGTAAAAGTGTTGATAAAAACATGTCTTGGACACAAGTCTGAAAGTACATAGATAGTTCAGAGGTTGAAAAATGCCTATTGGTCAAAATACCATCTCTATACCATGTTCTATTGCAGAGATCATAAAGGTTGAATTTTAGCAACTTGATTTGAAACAGTTAATTGTTTAAACATTTGTAATTTGTCATCCTTACACTACTCATATCTCTAGCTTTTGCTTTCTTTTGAAAATTAAATAAACAAGAAAACTATATTAAGTGACCCACTTTTTGCAAAACATTTTGTGAGAAAAGGGCTTGTTAAGACAAGCCTCATTAAAGAATATGACACGGTGGACTAAACTGTGGTTTTGCTTCACATGATTAAAGTCAGGCAAATGTTTGTCAAAGATTGATATGTGTGATGGAGTAAAATGAAATACAAGGTAACCCTTTTCAATAGTTGTAGAACTTTTATATGGTGAAAGTTCTTATTTGGCATAAAGATTTCATTTTGCATCACTTATTATTGTCTAAGAGTTTGAAATCTATGGTTCATTAGTGATTGCAGATAGGGGATTTGAGATTGGAAGGTTACCAGAATATTAATGTCAACTTCATACCAACAGCATCTTTATCATGCATTCAAAGCCAAGCACTATAGAAACTACTTTCTTTTATTTGGTTTTT
>WURT03165988.1:0-10593 GCA_009936505.3 Holothuria glaberrima | reverse complement strand
ATTGGCTTAGGTAACAGATACACAGTTTATAGATCCAAATAAACTGTCTGAATTTTAAGCAGATGAGTTCCTAATGTACATATGAGATCTCTGTTACTTCTTGAGATATAGTGTTTACAAGGATTTCACCTTTTGACCTCTGGTGACCCCAAATCACCTTTTACCACCACCAAACCAAAAGAGATCATATACTCAATGAGGACAATCCACATGCCAAGTATGAGATCTCTCACAGTAATCATTCCTGAGATAAAGTGTTTACAAGGATTTGACCTTTTGACCTCTAATGACCCCAAATGACCTTTGACCTCCACCACAATCAACCAACAGGGATCATCTACTCAATGAGGGCAATCCACATGCTAAGTACGAGATTTCTCAGAGTAATAATTCTTGAGATATAGTGTTTCCAAGGATATGACCTTTTGACCTCTGGTGACCCCAAATGACACTTGACCCCACCAAAACCAACAGGGATCATCTACTCAATGAGGGCAATCCACATGCTAAGTATGAGATCCCTTATTGCTACCCTTCTTGCAAAATGGTGTTAACAAGGTTTTGACCCTAATTTTGACCTCTGGTGACCCCAAATGACGTTTGACCTCCACCAAAAACAAAAGTGATCATCTGCTCAATAAGGGCAATTCACATCCTATGTATGAAATCCTTTACAGTTATCCTCCTTGATATATAATGCTTACAAAGTTTTGACCTGTTGACCTTTGGTGACCCCAAATAATCTTTGACCTCCACCAAAATCGGTAGCTTACAAAGTTTTGACCTTTTGACCTCTGGTGACCCCAAATGACATTTGACCTTCACCAAAACCATTAAGATCATGTACTCAATAAGGACAATCCACATACTATTTATATATGAGATCCCTTACAGTTAACCTCCTTGAGATAAAGTGTTTACAATGTTTTGACCTTTTTGACCTCTGGTGACCCCAAATAACCTTTGACCTCCACCAAAACCAGTAGAGATTATCTACTCAGTACGGGCAACCCACATGCTAAGTATGAGACCCCACATAGTTAACCCTTCTTGAGGTACAGGGTTTACAATGTTTTGCCTTTTCGACCTCTGGTGACCGACCCCAAATAAGCTTTGGCCTTCAACAAAACCAATAGGGCTTATCTACTGTTATGGCAACCAACATACTAAGTATGAGATCCCTCAATGTTACCCTTTGTGAGATATAGTGTGTACAACGTTTTGACCTTTTTGACGTTTGGTGACCCCAAATGACCTTTGACCTCCACCAAAAACAATAGGGATCATCTACTCAACATGAGCAATCCAAATGGTAAGTATGAGATCCCTCACATTTATCCTTCTTGAGATATCGTGTTTACAATTTCCAATGTATTTACCATTTGACTTCTGGTGACCCCAAATGACCTTTGACCTTTACCAAAAACAATAGGGATCATCCATTCAACAAGGGGTATCTACATGACAAGTATGAGATCCCTAGATGTTACCCTTCTTGAGACAGTGTTTTCAAGCAAAGTGTTACATACATACATACACACCGCATCACCATCCCATACTGTAGATTCCCTTGACTACGTGAAGGAATCAAAAGGATATTCCCATTCTAGATCAACTAACATAAACCTGCCATGGACTTAAATACTGTTGATAAAATTTCCATGAAAAGCCAACATTTCAGTGCTCTTTAGGGGCAATTCTATTCATGGTTAATTGCTTTACTTTTTGACACCATTCTAGTAGAGTTGCTAAGGGAGTGAATGCTGCATTTTTTAGTACAAACGTCCCACTTGGCATGAGTGTTCCTTGGAATCACATAAAGAAATTCATCCAAAGAGACACTTATATGAATGCATAGAACCTCCTAATTTGCATAAATTATTCTAATTAGCCTTTTTTACATAAAAATAAAGAAAATATTCTAAAAAAATATAGCAGAGGCATCCACTCATAAAATTTTGTCATGTTTTATGACAACAATTCTAACAGTAATTTTTGGGACTACTTTGGTGAGATCCAGGTAAACCAAGATGGCAGAAAAACAAAATGGCTGCCAAACTGAATAAAATATTTCTAAAAATTGTGCAAAAACATTGCAAATTTCATCAATCTTAATGATGGAAATTAATGTTCTAAAATTAAGGATGACCTTTACAATACTTGGCACAAGAGAACTTACTCTCCAATATGGTGGAAAAGCACCGAAGAAGTGAAAACAAAAAACAGTAAAAATACTCAATAAAAATAGAAAATAATTAAAAAAATTGGAAAAAAATCTCAGAAAATAATCATTAACAATATATTTCGATTGAAAACGCCAAATATCTTTATATTAGATTTTTCGTAAAATTCTAAACATGATTTATGATATGTTATGTAGGACCACGTACTAACTAAGATGGTGGAAACAACAAAATGGCCACCAAAAGGATGATCATAATCTATAAAAACAACATTAAGCAGCCGATCACCTCTGTGGCTTTTGCATAATAGCAACTTTTAAGGCTGTGATATTGCCAAATGTTACTTTGCAACAAGAATTTATTCCATTACAAATTGTAAGGAGCTAGTGGGTCCTATCCTCTATAACTCAAAGACAAGAAATTCAAAAAGTCATCTGGATGTAAAGGTAGGTAAACTTCTAAAATGTGACATTAAACTTACGAATCCAAAGCATTGTAGTATTTTTCTAAATCTTTGTTAACAATTTCAGTGGTCTGTGAAGGTAAAATATAAAACGGAAAACGGTCGTTACTGGAGAAGGGAATTTTGATTGAAGCATGTCAAAAACTGATCACAAGGGGGAATACCACTATACTGAAGGTTTACTACATCAAAGATTTACTAACCAAAGTCCAAAGATCTCATAAACCAAAAATTAATTTAGCGTGATGCTTTCTGGGCCTGATACTACCTGTGTTCACACCTTTGAATTGCTCTGCCTAAACCATCAAGCTTAATCAATAAACACCGAGTGTATAACCCTGTTTGATAACAGTCTGTTGTTTGGTAACTCATGAAAACAGGAAATTAGCCTTGCAACATGGCCTCTCCAGCTTGGTTAGAACAACAAACCAAAGCACTGACTGGAGCTAGCTGTGCGGTGGGAATGGTAAAGTTGATAAAGATCAAAGCAAACTGCATGAGCTCTCTCCTGAAATTCAGCGATCAGTGGATATTTTGCTGTACTTTCGTATTGGGCATGTTCGCTGCATGAGGGGGAGCTAGGGTTAGGATCATGGATAGATGTACACTTAAGGTTAAGGAAATGATATGCTTAGGGTAGGATTTGAGGAAAGATTAGGATTATATGGTTAGTTAAGAACTGAGGATGGAGTAGACATGTCAAGAAATGCCCCTTACAGATTTTGACAGAAATTGTGCAGCCATAATGTTAATTTCCAGAGGCCTCTGATCAGTTATCTCATTTCCTGCCTGCTGATCTTATTTCTTAAAGCAGATTATCTTTCCCCGGAATAGCCATACACAGAAAAGCAGAACCGGCAGTTACCATGGTGATAATCCTCCAAAGTTGTGAGCAATGCCTGTTAAGCATCTTTGCTTAGATGATGAGGTGTGAACCCGCTATAAAACGTTTCGCTGAAAACCCGATTAAGGGACCATTGATCAGAAAATTAGAAGTGTTTGATTCTGTAATGGGCCATATTTCATGGCATGGAGATCTTCAGTCTAGTAAACATCTAATCAAGTGAACATTTGATTGCATGGACCCTGCGCATTTAAAACCCATATACTGTAAAATTAAATGGCAATGAAGTAGTCTTATAAGTGACTAGACCATACTGTCACACATAGAAGCTCTACATCGTACCCAATTGTAATGCCTGTTTTTGGTGGCTCCACATATTTTGACAAACAAAGCTGCATATTTCTACAGGGCACAGGTAACTGCCTTTGGCAGACTGTTCATGGAATACTTTTTGAATGGGGCTAACAGAAAGGGCTTAGAAAGACAATTCTCTTACGACAATTTTTCCTTAGTTTAATAATTAGCTGCATGTGTAATTTTGTTAGTTTCAAATAGCAGTGTGTTCTGCCATGGGTAGAAAAAGTTGGGAAAATGATTATAACTGGTCCTTGAAGAAGTTTGGAAACAATCTATGACCCTTATTTTGTCAAATTGTAAAATTCTAGTTCCCTTTTGTTTGTAAATTTCAAACAAAAACTCACCACATAATCATACAAATAGCACTTTAATAACTGACCAGAAAGCCAAAAGGCTTAGTGATTCCTTGCCATATGGATACAGCGTATATGAATCACCCACAAGACAAGCATGAGATCCCTTACAGTTATCGTACTTCAGATACCATGTTGGTTTTGACCTTTTGAAATCTTGTGACCAAACCTTTTACCTCCACTGAAAGCAATAGGGATTGCCTACTCTATATGGCGATGTACATGCTAAATATGAACAATTATGAAGAATCCAAACATGTCAAATATGAGATCCCTCACAGTTAGAACCCTTACAATATCATGTTTACACAGTTTTGACCTTATGTGACCCCAAATGACCTTTGACCTCCATCAAGAGCACTAGGCATAATATACTCAAGAAGAGCAATCCACATGTTAAGTATGAGATTCCATACAGTTACCATTCTTGAAATATAGTGTTTACAAGGTTTTGACCTTTCGACCTCTGGTGACCCTAAATGACCTTTGACCTCCACCAAAACCAACACTGATCATCTATGCAGTATGAGCAACCCACATGCTAAGTACCAGATCCCTTACAGTTATCTTCTTGATATATAGTGTTCACAACATTTTGACCTTTTGACCTCTGGTGACCCTAAATGACTTTACACCACCAAAACCAATAGGGATCATCTACTTAGTATGAGCAAAGAACATGGTAAGTAGGAGATCGCTCACAGTTACCGTTCTTGAGATATAGTGTTTATAAGGTTTTGAAATTTTGATTTCTGCTGACCCCAAATGACATTTGACCTCCACAAAAACAATAAGGATCATCTACTAAAGAAAGGCCATCCACATGCTAAGTGTGAGATCCCACACAATTACCCTTCTTGAGATATTGTGCTTACAATGTTTTGACCTTTTTGACCTTTGGTGACCCCAAATGACCTTTGACCTTCACCAAAAACCAATAGGAATCATCTAATCACTAAAGGCAATCCAAATATTATGTATAAGATCCCTTACAGTTACCCTTGTTGAGATATAGTGTTTACAAGTTTTAGACCTTTCTGACCTCTGGTGACCCCAAAAAACCTTTGACCTCCACCAAAAACAATAGGGATCACCTACTCAATATGTGCAATCCATATGGTAAGTATGAGATCCCTCGCATTTATCCTTCTTGAGATATCTTGTCTACAAACAATTTATTTCCCATCTGACCTCTGATGACCCCAAATAACCTTTGATCTTCACCAAAAATAATAGGGATCATCTACTCAATAAATAAGGGGCAGCAACATGCTAAGTATGAGATACCTAGAGTTTATCCTTCTTGAGATAGCGTGTTTACAAGCAAAGTGTCATATACATACACACATACACATTCATGCACACCACACACACACACACGGCATCACCATGGCATAGATTCCTGACTACATCAATTAATCAAAAATGGAATATTTTTCTCCAATTTTAAAAATATGAAATTAGCAGTTTACCTTGAGGTCTATGATACACGCTCTATAGTTTTCATCTACATTTCTGTATCTATCTTCATTTAATTTATCTTTGAGCTGCTCAACAATCTCTTCCAGTATGCCTAGTCTTCCATCCTCTGCAGATTTCCTCATCCTCAAGTCAGATACTTCCAGTTCCAACTGCTCTTTTGTCTGTTTCGAGGCTAATGAATCCCTGGTCTTATGCCATTCTTCTATTGTTTTAGTGAGTTGTTCCTCAACTGTCTTTATCTTTGCAAGCTTGCATTGCAGTTGAAAATGATGGCTTTGCAGTCTGTTTATTCGATCCTTTGAAGACAGAACCATAAGTGACACTGAAAAATCGTTTTCTTTGTTTTCTGTAAAAAGCTGGAAAGCCGATTCTCCATAAAACATGACAATAGCACATTTATAAATTCTTGGACCCAATGTACAAATGCTACTACTGAAGCAGCAGATGTTTGCCTAGCCAAGATTGTATTTCTACAGAGTAGTCAATATATAGGCTTGACAGAGTTCATTTACACAAGATGTGCAGAATAGGGAAGAGGGGAAGTCTTTCCCTAGCATTGTGATATTTCACAGTGTACAGTTCTGAAAAAGTCTGCCCAGCAGCAGATATGGAATTAATTGATTTTAGTATTGGCAAAAACATGGGGCACAGGACATGGAAAACATCATTCAGAGCTTGACACTTGTCCACAGCATCAAAGACAATAAATTCCTTCAACTCAACATCCAGAGTGCATCTACATGCAAAGAATGAATAGTCTGCGTATTTCCTGAGATACTATATGTTATCATGATTTAAAAAGTTTGATCTCCACTAATTGCAGATGACCTTTGGCTTCTTCCAAATACATCATTTCTTTCTCTTCATATAATGCATTTATAAGCTAAGTATGACAAGAATTTCTATTATCCCACCTTGAAATATTGCATGCAGTCAAATCATTTTCGTACTTTCACTTCTCGTGGCCTAAATTAACCTTTGACCTTAGCTAAATGTGCTTCTTCTGATTTAATGTGAGACATCTTTATCCAATGAAAAGACTATTCACGCTTCCTATCTTACAAAATTGTGTGAACAAGTTTTCAGACTTTGACCCACTGCCTCCAGTGACCTCAAATTACTCACTTTTACCTTAACCACAAGCAGTTTCTTCTAAATTGATACCATTCCTTTGCACACTAAGTGTAAAAATCCATCATGATTCTTCCCATCTTAACGTATTGTGTGTACAAGGTTGTCAAAATGTGACCTCGAGATACCTCTGCCAACAAAAGATAAGATCGCTCTCCTTCTCCATATGGGGCATCTGCACAGGAAGTACAAGAACTCTCATTACGTGATATCGCCCTTACTCAAATCGCCTTCCACTGAACAGTGCAAAACCCGACCTCTGGCCGACAAGTGGGGATTTTACTTGATGTTTGCATCTACAGATAATAGCCACTGGGACGCTTACCAGGTTTTATAATATTTTAATTGATTTTTCAAAATTTCAGGCTATGATCTGTAGGTGCGAACATCAAGTAAATTCCCGATTTTTCAACCAGAGGTCGGGTTTTGCACTGTACAGTAGTAGGCGATTTGAGTAAGGGCAATTTCACGTAATGTGAGTTTCTCTTCTATAGGTACGGTGTATCTTCTTAATGAGATACGTATCACCAAAAAATACACACACCATCACAAATTTATAACTTGTCTTTCATTAACTCCCCCAACACAAAAAAGGGAAAAGTAAAATTGAGTTTACTGATTTGTGCTTGATATCCTCAGTTAAACCTTCAATCTCATAATCAAGAAATCGAACTTTGATTTCTAGCTGGGATATGCCATCTTTCACCACTTTAAGTTGTGATGAATTGGTCTGAAGTTTTTCTGACAATGAGGAGAACCTGAGGGGAAAGGGAAAAACAGAAAACTGATTATAATTTTGCACAATGTTGATGACTAGTATTTGAATTCATAATGTTAACAAATGTTTATCTTATTAAGAATGCTGCTCCCTGCCTTTGATTGAAATTGAAATGGTGTGACATGACGCTAGAATTGAATACCAAGTTTTAGCCATGCCTAGTTGACCACAACTAATTCACAGTCTACCAGAGAATTTCCTGTGCAGCTCTCTTGAGATCAATAAAGTTAAAGGGGTTTGTTGTTGTATTGCAATCTGACACAGATGTAAGTGATAAAGATCATCACTGAGTAACAGCTCTTAACAAAAGGATAGCTTGACCCTTTAAAGACTGTTTGAGCAACAGAGCCAGCTTGTTTACAAAAGGGATTAACTGTTGCAAGTGTAGAGATCAGCTTCACCCGGGAAAAGGGCTTTTTCCAGGGTGAAACTGGCTAAAATCTCCTATTGAATTCTAGCAGCATGAGGTAGAAAACTGGCACTTCAAAATTTTGCTCTGAAATACCTAGCCCAGCTTTGCAGTTTCAAAGGGGAGGTCATCTCCAATTGAGCAATCAATACATGTCATGTATGATTAAATCCAGGATGTTTACAAAATCCACTATGAGCCCTTGATGTGCTTATCAGTACTTGGTTTGGCATGTACAGTAGCATCATAAAAAATATTACAAAAGAGAAATACAACACTCTTTGTATAATCTCAATACTTAAAATACTTTTACATGTGTAACCCAAAGTGAACTCAAAGCAACTTAGAGTAATGGCATCTCCTAAAACTGATGAACAATACTTTCACTTCTCATGTTTTTCAAGCTACAGAATGCAGGCACATAGGATAATAAAAATGGGGAGAAAGTTGAAAGCCAAAAGGCTTAGCGATTCCTTGCCTTTGTAAAATATGTTTTGTGTACTGTGGTTTGGAAACTGACAAGAGCCAAACAGACACAAAACATACACTCAACATGTGAACTACTTTTTGTTCTGAGAAATTCTTTTAAATTCCTTTGTACTGAAATCTTGTTTAGAATTTTTCTTGATACTGTGAGATCCCTGGAACAAATGAGCACAAATGCCGACTCGCCCCTATGCCAACTCGCCCCCATTAAAACTCTGCCCCATAACAACTCAGCACCATGCCCCATGCCAACTCACTCACTATGCCAACTTGCCTCATGCCAACTGGGCTCCATGCCAAGATATATCCTGTTTATAAGCCATTTACAAGGTTTTCGGATTTTGACCTCCTGTGAGCTCAAATGACCTTTAACCTCCACCACAATCAATAAGTTCTTTTTCTTAACATGACAAATCTATGTACCAAATATGAAAAGTGTTGGTCATTGCTAACTTGAGATATCGTGTTTACAAGCTAGGTGTTACATACACACAACATCATATCGCATAGATTCCTTGCCTGTCTTCGGCAAGGAATCAATAAACCAAAAAAAGAAAAACAAACACTACAAAACCAAAACCAAATCCACGAGGAAAAATTCGCCTTTGCTGAAATCAGTCATAGCTACCATAGTTTTTAAGGGAAAAGTGCTGTTCCCTATGCTGCTAGAATTCAATAGGAGATTTTAGCCAACTTCACTCTAGAAAAAGCCCTTTTCCTGGGGGAAGCTTATCTCTACACTGGCAACAATTAATCCCTTTTGTAAACAAGCTGGCTCTGTTGATCAAACAGTCTTTAAAGGGTCAAGCCATCCTTTCGTCAAGAGATGTTACTCAGTGACAATCTTTATCACTTACAGTCTCACTGCAATACAAAAACAAAGCCCTTCAACTTAATTGATCTCAAGAGAGCTGTACAAGAAGTTCTCTGATAGACTGTGAATGAATAGTGGTCAACTAAGCACGGCTAAAACTTGGTATCAGGGTTTTCCCTGGGTTTGTAATTGAACGTCGTGGGATCAACCTGGTGAAGCCAGGTCGCCGGTGCCGTGGGCACCACCACGAGCGGGGGGTGTGGGGGCCCTCCCCCAGAAAAAAATTTTGGGGGTAGGCCTGAGACGCAATTTCCAGGATGTGGGGCATTCAAATCTTACTGAAATTTGTCCGGAATTTTGATAATTCTGTGTACAAAAATCACCTGTCGGAGACTTTGCCACTAAAGCTTGACGCACTTGTGAGCCGCGTCCAACGTACTCGCAAGTATACAACTGAAATCTAAAGAACTGGAGAGGTAGCTGCGATCATTTCACCAAAGAAAGGAACGACATGATAGAAAAAACCAATTAAGAAAAATGAGTTCTTCATAAGGCCTACAAAATTCGCAGATTGATTTTTGTCCTGTTTTCTGATGCTAAAGGCTCGAATCTTATCGAACACTTGAATCGTATCGAAATTTGTTATCTTTTATCCTTGTGTGCCACAGTGTAATACATGCCGTGGAACGTTCACTGACAAGCTCTGTACATTCTACCGGTACCGTATTTGCGCCTGTTAACAGCTGCATAGCCGCGTAGAGCAGCCAGCATGTAGTATACACTCAAAACTTTTGTTTGCCATGGAAACCACTAGCCATCCATTCGTACTACTACCAGGGAGCTCCCTGCTATTACCCTCTGCATCAAGCACCTTTCCATCTGTCAGAAACTTTGCATGAGCGCCATTTTGGTGCAAACTAAATACAACAGCTTTTTTCTGCATCAGTTCCCAGGTTAAAGTATACTATCGTTAGAATTTTGCATACGTTCAGATCATTTGTTACTTTTACTTGTTTTTCAATCGTATAGTAATTTTTATCGGCAGAACTAAAAAAGTTTGTCATCATAACATTTTAGCTTCGTGAATATTCCATGGCCCTTTATACACTTTGCTACAAATGGCCCTTCACTTTACCTAAGCCCCAGCCTATCCTGTATATATTTTTGTGAAAAACATGTATCACGCAATTTTTATATTTACATCGAAAAAGTGCACCAGCTTCACCCAACCGAAATTCATCTTAATAAATGGCAGTCCCGATTCACGATGGTAAATATGGTTGCATACAAGCA
>WURT03165967.1:0-10593 GCA_009936505.3 Holothuria glaberrima | reverse complement strand
ATATTTAATCTGTAAGATAAATCGCATGATATATTTACAATCCCCCGTTTCTCTACATCCATTAAGTCGTTAAACACCGGTATATTTTAGTTTTCTGATACCAACACAAAGGAATTAACATACAAAAACTGACACTGTGCATACCTCGTAATGATTTTCCGTTTTAACATAAATAGAATTGTAAGACACCAACACCAGACTACGTTTAACACAAATGTCACTGACTGGCGCAGGAAATCACCGAGCTATTTATAACACATAAGTTAGGACTGAACAAACTTCAGTAGCGTGACACATCACTCAAAGCACGTGATTTTTTGCTTATGCTTAACGACGGTGGCTATTTATCTCTGAACGATGAATGCGTAAATATTTGAACGAAGATTGTAAAAATTCCAGTCGTAGCACTATAGAAACAATCGCGAGGATAGTATTGGAAGCGTTGGAAATACTGGACTGTAGAAGTAGGACTCCATTAGAAAAGAATTAGTCGTCTCCTTACCTACAGGTCTGAAGCCAGGCGGGGCACGGGGGGGGGTCCCCTGTGCGGACCACTGTTCCCCCATTTGGAAAATCGATCAGAGATAAATTTTTACTTACTGTAAACATTGCTTCCGGCATGCCTCCAAGCGATTATTGACCAAAATTTAAAACAATGGAAGCATGTTGCTTCCTGTAGCCCTTTTTTCTCTACAACTACAAAATTTTCCCACGCTTAAATCTTCGCCTCTATCGGTTAACCCCCTCCCCTTCCCCGATTGGCTTTATTCAACGATAAACGTTCCACAATTATTGTTATCTGGTGTAGGCGTAATTATGGAGACACAGAAAAATCCATCAATGCAAACTTCTATCATTTTTTTACATACCTTTTAAAAGATTTTTAATTCATACTCGCCATCGTGGCAATCATATTTTGTAAGAAAATTTAAAGTGTCTCAATGCTGAGGCCAGAGGTGACACGAGTTGGCGCAGGGAGTGGGGTATGATTCCTCATTGGAGATGACTGACGACGACCATTCACTCTAAATAATTCCTTAATTTTGCCCTTGAAAAGGACAGAATCTTCAATAAACACCCAGAAGTTTCCAAAAATCTTTTACAGAAAGCATACATTCTTGAATTTTCTTCAATAGATCCCCCAAATTTCTGGCGCGTATCATGCCACTAAACTTTCGCGTTTGCCATCTATCGGCAACCCTGTGCATCCGTCGGGGCTTTAGGATGCTGACCCTCGTCGTGGAGCTTGACCCCTGTAGGGCAAATCCTTCAGGTACTGTCCCTGTCTGAATATACATGCAGGTTTTAACATACTCAATAATTTCCATGTAAGATAATGACCATTATTAGCACAATGACACCGGTGAGATATTCTGGCCACAACTATTTGCCCACTCAGAGTCAGATAGCAGACATCTTACCTTCCTTACTGGTTTCGAATATGTACTCATCTTTTGACGTCCATACGCAGCCAATATAGGTGCAGAAGTAACACACGTTCGCAGGGCGTGCAACCGGGCATTAGGGGGTTTTCATGTTGTAATCTAATGCCTTGGTTAACATTCGTAACGTGATGGCTATACGATCTAAAATCACATTTACTCCTGCCACAAATTTATTAAAAAAAAGTTTTTACGGCCTGTAGTGACTCTACACTTTTATTTAACACACATAGAATACCTATTCATAATCAAACTTATTTAATCATCTTTCTCTTTAATTTTACCCTCTCCCTTCTTGCTCATTCTGTTGCAAGCAGTTAGTAATAATTTTCGTTCCAAGTAAAAATGCAATAATTTTAAACTGAATTGTGAACTGTGAAGTGCTGGTTGATGTGCTGCCATTGTCATTCGGAGCTCCATGCTAGTGTGTACACTTTTGAATGTCTCAGACTTTTCGGAGAATTTCCCTCTGAATCCCACCAAATTTATACTGGACCACCACATGACCTTATGGCAACCCATGGTCCCTTACCGTTCTCTAACACTTAACTTTTCACGTTCTCTTGCGGAGATCAAGAAGCAGCTCCATGACCAAAGCCTTGTTCCGTTCACTTGTGAAGATTTACCACGTCTTAGTAGAGGGTAAAATTGCCACCGAGGAAGGGAAATTTTCGCACGCTTGGCGCACATGTGCACACGTAGAAAAGATTTCTTTATAGTATCAGTGGGTTTGAATGGGCTTGAGATATTATCCCCTGTGGCTCCGGCAAAGTGTCATCATCTCTCGTGGCACCACCGGCTACAAAAAGGAATGTTTTGGTGCCTCTCCCCAACCACCCGCCTCTGCTGTGCCGGTGCCCTCTATGTCACAATTCCTGGTTAAGGGCCTGCTTACCTACGTTACCTACTTTTTCCGTATTGTGTAGTGGTGTGTTCTTGGCCTTTTAGTGTAGTTGATTTTATCGCGTTACGGAAAAATTTAAGATGTTAGAAATTTTCATAAAATCTGTTTATCGCTGCATTAAAAATTGGGATGACATTGTAATTACTTTTCACACTTTAAAACCAATAAACGAATAATTAAGAAAAGAACCTCCCACTATTTGAAGTAGGGTTTAAATTTGTATGACAAGCAATGTCAATTTTAAACATTTAAAATTAAGTATCATGTCAGCATGAACTAAAAAAATAATCTGTCTCCTTTCAATGCCACTTAGTTTGAAAGAAATATTTTCAGAAGCATTGTTTGCTTAGGACAATCGTCTGTATAAAGGTGACTGATGGGCTACAAGTCGTTTACTACATTATTTTACAAGAACACACGAAAAGGGCAGGGTTAAGCAATTAAACCTTTGATCATCAACTTACCAGTTCTTACTTTTCAAAAGTGCACTTTACTGTTGAAGTGGCTCTTCAACTTGAGTACTAGTACAAAACATCAGCTATAGCTGATTGATATCAGGGTGCATTCTTTCTTAACGGTAGCTTTAGATTCTTGGTTTGTGGATATTACTTATCTAAAAGTACCGCTTAAATGGAAAAAGGTGCAATGAAAAAACAATTAGGTAAATTTTTTTCAACCCTTCTTCAGACTTCTGTGCTCATGTGCTTCTTCAGCACGTATACTATATGAAAATACTTAAATTGGTAGAGTGCTCAGCAATTGGTGATTATCTTACGAATTTAACGAGAAGCTGTTTACCATTCAATTGGTTAAGCTAGCTCTCGAACTGCCTACGTAGCAGGTTGTAAGGCATATTCCTTGTTCAGTCATCTCTCTATGCTTTGGGAAGCTGAGGAGCTAAGCAAGCAATGTCCGCTGCGAGGGGTAGCTCTGGGAAAACCCATTGGACAACCTTTACCCAATTTAAGTTTTTTCTCATACGTGCCTAGTGTTGATGAAATCTTACCCAACTTTTTGTAGGTTGTAGACCCTTTTGATTGTTTAGTTCATATAACGCTCAATGCCTTGTTAATAAATTTTGTTATTACAAATAACAAAAAAGAAAAGAATCTGCTATTCATTTCATTCACAGTGTTTTGGCGAAAGGATTTAAAGGGAACTTTTTTCAAACGGTTACGGGTATTTAAGGCGAAGTTAATTAAAGTGGATTATTCTTTTAGACTCAACAAACTTACTACGAATAAATTATATTAAGTACAATGCTTAAGCTCATCGATACTTTTTTCCGATGTATGCAAGTTTATAAAATTAAAGATTGTAATAAATTCCAACTGCAAAGTAAGCCTGAATTAAGAACGATCTTTTCAGAAAATATCACCTAAAATATGAAAAGCAGCACTTGCAAGCAAAAACAAATTATGAGAGACTATATTACACATTTTTATTAGAAAAAGTATGCATCTTCTAACACCAAAATATCTAGTTTTTCAATATATTTGTTGTGTTGTGAGTATGCTACACAGGAACTTAAACATTCTTCGTGAACAACGGAAAATAGGTGGCGCCACCACATTACAATTTTATTTCCTGGAGATTTTTTATCGGTCGAGCGACACCTAATAATTTGTCATTACAATAAGTACCTTCCGCATGAAGAGAGTTGATATCAATGTTGGCTCCTAGCATTTGCCCGAAGTTCGATTAAAGACACTCTAATCTCACCCGAGACAGTAAAACTTCTCCCAACAAAGTTAACTTCGTGCTCCTCCTCCTCCAATTCAAACAGAACTTCCTGTGTTACTACTGTACACCTCTTAGACAGCCACATTAGCCTGCCTTGAGTTTTAATTGATTGCCCCGGGCAATATTACTCCCTGGTCATACACAGTTTGGGATAAATTGTTAAACTCAGTTGACTGTACGGTTCATTGTTGACCAGCCAGAGTGAAACTGTATCGTTTGAATGAATGTCAATCAAAGTGCAGTTATTAACTGTATTTGGACCTATGAAGATAGTCCTAAATATGTTTGGTCAGTTAGTTGCAAGCAACGTTCTGTTTGGGGGATGCCATATCTCCTTTAAACTCCGAGGGTCAGCAACAGAAGAAAAGGGTAACGGGCAGGGTGCCGGAAGAATAACAGCGGAATACTAGGGCCCCAGCAAGGGAAGAGTGTGCATGCAATATCATCGCATGTGGTATAAGTGTCTTTGGCCTAATGTACATATACTAATGCTTCCGTCTTCCGTAACTGAAAAGTCTAACTCCCGAATCGTACCGTACCTTACATCGAATGTTAATAATAGAGAAGTTGTTCGATTGAGGACGGAGGGAACTGACGACCTCTAAGGTAAAGATGTGTAGCCAGTGTATCTACATATGTTTACTACGATGCATGGATGCTTGCCTTTCAATCAATTTAACAGCTGTATGGAACAAACAAAACAAATGAAAAGAATCAGCCATTTTAGAGCCCACTTAGTAGGTCGTCTTTTCCTATATATCCTCCTTCCTGTCTTAGAAGCAAATAGGCCTACATTTTAACCAGGGAGCTGTTAGAGCAGCTCTCTGGTATGACTGTTCGCTGTCAGACATTACACACTTTTTAAGTCCCATATGACTCCTCGAGCATACTAAAAAATCTTAACGGATGGGACTTTATCCATGGGGGTCAATAGGTGGGGGACAGGGGGACATGTCCACCACTTTTGGAAGTGGAGGGGATATCATATCGTTTGCACCCTCACTTTTTTCTAGAATCTTAACAAAACCTGTTTGCAATATAGCTAATTCAATAAAATCAAAAAGGTGGAAACGGCTAGTTAATGGATTAAACTCGCTGGAAAATGTCTCAAGGGCCCCGGTTTTCTCGTTTATAGGGCTCAGTAATTTGCGCTTGAATTATTCTTGGTCAATGTCATCCCCCATTTTTTAGAAGCAGTTGCAGCTTTTTGTTTAATATTAGCTTCATATGGTGCCACAACCCTGGTTATTTGAACAAATTCTGAACACACGAGACAGATTGATCCGATAACACTGTATTATCAGCTCGCACGACCAGATTACTTTAAAATGCAGCTGTATCTATGAGTCACTCTCAAAACTCCTAAATTCAAATTGAAAAGAATTTAAACAGCAATAGCTCCAAATGAAATTTTGTCTAATATTCCGCTTAAAGTGAACCATGTTGGCTTATTGCTTTTACCAAATCTAGTCACTTTTTAACTAAATATAGTCAAATATTCTCAGCTTCATCTCTAGCACGTAGTTTCGAGTCCGTCGCTGAGTGTAGGGAGGGACCTGGGGCTTCTCCCCTATAATAATATTCGTCCACTAGAAAACTTGAAAAATACTTTTAGCCCTGTAAATACGTTCTAACACATCTCTCCCCTATGGCAAACATTTCGTCCATGAAAGGTATCTAAGCCCCTTCATTATGTCGTCTGAACTAAGGGGACCGCGTAGTTCTGTATAGTGCCAAGAAAAAGAACTGTCTCTTGACCATATGGGACAATGATAATCAAGGTAGCGGTAAGAGCACAGGAATATTAATACAGGTAACGTTATCAGGCAATGAATACGGGTAAGACTACGATACAAGGCCATAGACACGACCTGGTTATGAATACAGGTACGACTATAGGTACCGGTACCTTGGGCGGCAATCCGTCTTTGAAAGTGGGGGATATAGTCAGTGACACTATCTAAGCGGAGCGCCACTATGAGTTGTCGCGGAGCGTATAAAGAAAATTTTGGCCAAAAAAACCTCCAGATCACCGGAAATGAGCCTTTCCAGGCTTTGCAACGTGACACTATGCCAACAAGTATTTACTTAAAAAACAGGCATATTGCAAAACGTCTAGTAAAGGTTAGGTGTTCTGATTTCCGAATATAGTCAGCGGTACTATCTAAACAGAGCGCCACGATCAGTTGGCGCGGAGCGTAGAAAATTTTGTCCAAAAATACCCCCAGATCACTGGAAATGTCCCTTTTCAGGCTTTGCCACGTGACACTATGACAAGTGTCAGAAGTATTTCCTAAAAAAAGGCCTATTGTAAAAAGTCTAGAAAAAGGTAAAGTTTTCTGAATTCCGGAACTAGTCAGTGGCACTATATACGCTCCGCGGCAACTGACGGTGGCGCGGAGCGTAGAAAATTTTTGCAAAAAATACCCCCAGATCACTGGAAATGGCCCTTTCCAGGTTTTGCAAGGGAATACTATGACAACTGTGAGAAGTATTTCCTAAAAGAATAAATAGGCCTATTGTAAAAATCTAGAAAAAGGTAAAGTTTTCTGATTTGCGGATCTGCCGGGGAGATACAGTGTAAGTATCCCCCATCCAATTTCATGGGGGTGATATATTCCCGCCCATCCCCCCCCCCCCAGGATCTCCCCCCGTGACCGGTACCAAGTTTAAACTTCATAATATCTTTAATAATTTTAAGCCAGGGTGAAAATATCCAATCCAGCCAATGCCAGTGTCATCAACCCCTTTATGGCTGGGGGTGGGGGAGGAGGGGGTATCTATAGAGGATCATGAAAGACTGCGAATTGTCCAAATTGTAAATTGTTCCGATGAAAATTGTCTGGGTGATTTTAAGGGTAATTGTCTACTTGGGAGTTGTGGCGTGGGGAGTGGTCCTTGCTAAATTATATTTCAGGAGACACGTTTCTAGAACCAATTATAGTAGCCTAATTTTGACTTTGTTTACCTCAGTCAGTTAACATGCAAAGAAATCTCAAGAGTGCCGAAGTGACGATGTCACTTCCGCTTTATAGCCCGTGGACTGAGGTGACTGTAAACAAAACTTCGACCGAGTTAGCCTAACGTCAAAAATACACGCAGTACGGCTGTTTTATAGAATTGTGAGTTTTATTTGTAGACGTAAAACCATTTGACACAAAGTTAACCTGAACATGTGTCGTAATAGCGCTCTTTCTACGTAAGGAACACCATTATTATGTTTATATGTTTAAAATTCAGACGGAAACGTAAGTTTAGTCTTGGACAGGTTCCTTTACAAGTATAAAGAATGTTTGCAGGTCTATACCGTATTTTTACTTGTAAACATGTAGGATACTCATCGTTCAATTCATAATCGAAATTCAAATGCAGTTGTAACCGAAAATAATACCATCTGACGCAAGAAAGAAACCAATATGTTTCTGGATATTTGCCAGCAGGGCCATAGCCTGCAGGGATTGTAAGGGGCAAATTTTCCTGAAATTTTCAAACCGAAAATAAAACTTGGCTTACCCTAAGAAAAAAAAATTCTGAAATGCTGATAAGTTTGCTGTCCTTATTATGATGTAAAGACCCTAACTTGAGAAATCACATGTAAGATTTCCGTTTTCCCCAAAATTTTTTTATCCTCGCCTTGAACGTGTGGTTATTTGGGTTACTCTTCTTTGCGAATGAACACTCTTCCTCCTACTTGTAGACAGCGTACGAGACTCTTCCAATTGGTGGCAGAAATTTTTTACCTGAACCTCAAAAAGTTGCCCGAATTCAAGGGGGTGGATCCATCTCAAAAAACGGTGGGACTTTACCATTTGCGAGTCGCCGTCCTGGTGGAGGGGTCTAAAGGGAGGGGGTGTCCCCACCCCTTTGGAAAATTTTTGCTCACGTAAGGTGGGCTAGATGCAAACTGGTGCAACATTTAGTGCTAAATTTGAGTTGGATATATTTCCAAGAATTTCTACCTTTTAAGGAAGTCTATTCATCTTGCTTGTTTAAGTGAATTTTGTACTCAGTTCTTGTGGTAAATCAGAGTCACACTGCGTGATGTACGTGAACAGTAAATTGTTAGACTACATATACCACTAGCAAGTTTACTCGTGTCGTATGAAATTTGGATGTGAAAGTAATTAGGGCTGTACGTGTTAGAGCCTTTTCGAAGTCATGATAGAGGTGATACTGATAACAATCTTCAGTCTCATTACACCACTTTGGGCACCTTGTCCCTGTAGTTGGCAAACACATTTCTACGGTTGCATGGAAGTCGACTCTCAACAAACCTTTCCAATATTTTCTTCAACTTTACTAGCATTAGTAAGTTATAGTAGTTTTGGTAAATAGTGCGAGGGGAATTTTGTGACACAAAACCGACGGCAAACTACGAGGGCATCACGGTCATTTTTGACGTCGGCGTTAGCAATTTTTGAAGGACTTTACGATGCTGTCGCTTATTTCGAGCAATGGGAAAAGACCTCAAAAATGGAAGTGGGGGATGGGAGTACCCCTTCCTTGTCTATATGGCAAATGGTGCCAAATTTGGGCGCAACTTTGCTCTTAAAATGTAGTGTCAATTCAGAATCTATATTACATTATTTACACCTTTTACGTAAAGAGTTGGGACCCTGTCATGGTCATATCTCAATCCAAAATCAGTGATCGTATTGGCTGATGTTCAGTAAGTATCGTCAAAACGAACGATCATGAAATTCCCATAAAAATCATTGTTTTTGGCGGTGTTCAACCTAATAAATACCTCATTTTATTTTTGCATATGCGCTCAGATAGTTTGCTTACAGAAAAACAGTTGTAAATACTGTCAAAATTTGCTTGAAAATATTGATTAGTGGGATCATTTAGCTCCAAGCTCTACGAGTTGCACAGAAAGGTCACAATCCATTCCCGATAAAATCGCTGTATTTTGTACCTAAGCTTCATTGTTGTTATCATACAAGTACTATACTTGTTGAATTATTGTGAACTGATATTCTGTATTCTAACTCCTAATTCATCACAGTTTAAGATTTTATCATTTTTGAAAAAGTGGGGAGACTTATTGGAGATGTCCCTCTTCTAAAAATGTGAGGGGGACGCGTCCCACATGATCCACGCCCATGCCCGAATTTCGTTGCAGTTCAGGTGCATAAAATAAAACATCAAACGACTACATGCGCGCCAAGCGCTCGAAAATGTTTGCACATTTTTCGAGAATTCGATCAAAAATTTGGGAACTCAGTAGAAAATTCTTTTACTTTTTCTTCATCTCTGCTGGAATTTCACCTATTCTGTGCCCAAATTTTTGTCATTTTTTGCCCGAATTTTCGACCTCAGAGATTTTTGTTGGGGGAGACTGCCCCCTGCCCCCCGCCTCATACGCCTATGGCTCAAGATCTTTAGTGTTATTTTTCATACCGTGCCACAGCATACTTTTATAAAATAGCCCATAAGTATACCTTTAGACATAATTATGCTGAAGGCAGTGAGCATGTCAAGAAGCTTTCTATTTTAAAAATGTGAAACCTTTAATTTTACGTTGAAATCTTAGTTTCTATTTAACTAAAGCATAAAGTCTAAACATTCAGAATGTTAAAATACAACCTACAAGTCCTAAAAATGTGTTATTTCCCCATCTGGAAGGCACTTCGACCAAACATTTGCTTGCAAAGGCCCACGCTTCGGGTACGAATCAACAGATGTTTGCCCCCCCCCCCCAGTAACGAGAGAGGGAGCCCACTCTAGGCACCAGCCATGTAGCGGTGCCATTCCACAGCTGGAAAATTTACTTACTAATGTAGACCCGAATGGTTCATTAAAAGGATATATTTATAACTTAATCGAAAAATTAAAATGATAATGGTATTCTGAAACCTGAGGCGCGTTCACACCAAAACCGAAATCTGTTGCGGTTTGCGGGCGGGAGTCGCAAAGCAAATGGCTTGTATGTATTTCTATGGAACCGTTCACACCATAATCGCGTTGTGAAAAAGCGTTTTATGGGAAACACGGTGGCTCCCGCATCGATTGATGCCTTACTGATTCAAAGCGGGAATCGTGCGATTTTTGTTTAGAGAACAATGGCAGCTCGCCATACAATAAGGTTCTTGACAGAAAAGTGTTGGAATTTGAAGACTGCATAGCATGATTCCTGGGAAGGATGTTGGAGAGATTTAATGTTTGAAAGTCGAAACTGAGAGAACAATCCAAATCTGTATGACAAATTACGGAAGGCAATGGTTTTTAGGCATTATATATAAAGTGAAATAGCAAACCAAATCTTGGTTTAAGTTTAACTTGATTAGGGTACTGTAAAGTACTACCGTACCTCCACCCCTACACTACATGATTTGCTATGTACTTTTGCAGGCTCAAGGCTTGTTTTGGAGCAAAAATTAGATCATTTTTTTTTTGAAGGAAAAACCTTTATTTCCGTTATTGAACATAATACACTATATACATTGGTTAAAAGGTAAAGCAAATGTCTTGAACAGAAACTTCTTTTTGGAAGCAGAAACA
>WURT03165945.1:0-10593 GCA_009936505.3 Holothuria glaberrima | reverse complement strand
TATATCCTTCCGCTATGCAAAACGGCATTTGAATGAGTAAAAAAAAAAACAAGAACCACCCTTCTATTATACAGGCCTTTCTAGCTCAAAATTGCAACGGTCATGATACACAAATTTGAAATCGTTGTGAAAGGCCTACTCCTCAGCTTTCTTTTGAGGGGTATGTTGTGCCCATTGAAAACTTCTACAAGGGTCCAGGGGCCACGAGATGGACCCAAATTAGTGTGTAAGTCAATGGAGGAATAATTGGTGGTGTGCTACCTAATAGCTTGGTCATGACCTTAAGGTCAAGGTTGTCTGAATTACCGGAACATACAGGAAACGGATTAAATAGATCGACTTGCGTCCAAAACTATAAGACAAATATTCATGTTTATTGTGCACTTTCGTTGATTTCTTTAGCTGTAAGCTTTCCTTCAAAAAGTTACATGAACATCCGATGCATTTTGGCTGGCACTTTGTCGAGCAAACTGTATCAGTCCTGTGCAATATATTCACAACTTATATGTACACAATACGCTATTTTAAAGGGACTCATTCTCGTACAAATGGAAGACGTTACTTCTCAAGCGACACTTCATAACAATCGTTCCCTGGTGTTTGGGGCCAAGGGCCACTTTCTTTAAGACATTTTACTTTGTAACAGCTTAACAATAGTAGTAAAACAAATTGAATCACATAACTCAATTCTTTTTAACGTTTGGATTTCTTGAATTTTCTGGAAGGCATTCCAGAGGACAAAGCAAATTATTGCGCAATAAACTATTTCGAATGAAGGTAATAAATTTCAACATTTTATATCTGAACATTGAAATATGCTATGACAGTCAGACATATATTTTTTGTAATTCTAGGATTAAGGTGCAAGTAAAGTTACGTTATCGTTAAAAATATAAAAACATCAAGAATCATTTAAACTCACTTGGGTTAACTTCATGTTTTTAACAGATTTTATAGCCTGGTTATCGCCTTGTGTGGAAATTCTGGAGGAATAAGAGGATTCCCACATTTTAAATGAATTAACATAAACGTTTTTATTTGAAATTAACAAGCCTGCTTAAGCGTTTTTCCATCACGTTGTTCATTTAAGTGTCCGGTTACTTTAAGCAAAGCCTGTGTTCAAATTGTGAGGGCACTTCTGATGGTTTGTCGATTGATGCATAATTGGTTATATGTTTCTTGTAGGTAAGTCATGTATCAAATCATAGGCAAATGTATTCGTTTTTCTTCTGAACATCATCGCGTCAATTCGGTAGAACATTTCTTCGAATCTAATAATCGAATTACAACAGCATTATAGTGCACCCATTTTTTATCCTTATAACCATGGGTATCATACTCAGTAGCTGAATTCTTTTATTACTCACAAGAATGAGCTTCTATTATTTAGCTCTATGACACGTCTTCAATACCGTTCTGGCATCGACAGTTACTTGTTGTCTGCTGAGGGACTTTAGCAATATTTAGCTGTAGTTTCAAGGTAAGTTTGCTGCAAATTTTTATGCCCTTTAATTAAAAGTTACTTGAGAAGCTAATTGAATGTAGCTAATAATAAAACGTAACCGTGGGATATTTGATCCATTCAGGTGGTGAATTTTGTAGGAGAAAAGTTGGGAAGGAAAGGAACCCTTACTATGCGATTTCCTAGGTTTTGGTGGCTTTGAAATTATAACTTGGACAGTGAAATTTATGCATTTTTATCATTTTTTTCCCGAAGACCCCAACTTTCATTTACGATCAGGAATCTTTAGGGGGCAGTTGCTTTGGTTTGTCTGAAAAGCAATGCTTTTGGCCAAAAAGCAACATTAATTACTACATTTTGAAGAAAAACTTCCATAGGTCATGAAACCCGTCTCCCCCCAAAAGGTTCTGTACTCTCTTAAAAATGTTATTAAAAGCGGTTAATCCCTAATCCCTAATCTTCCTGAGATTTAAGTTTAATGACCTGCATCATAAATATAAAAGTTTTCACGATAGCATATCACAATATTATTTATCATGAGAAATATGAAATGAAATCTGTTTTGTGTCTAGTGATGAACTGAATTCTTTTTGTAATTGCAATATTTATAAACAGGGATGATGGACCCTTTCATACTTGGTGTAGTAAGTCATCATATTAAGGAAAAGAATGGTAACAAAGCGAACTCCTTTTAAACGAGAAATATCAAGACAGGGATAACGGGTAATTTTCAAACTTAATGTGCAGATTTGTCATGTAAAGAGAGAGAACCCTATAGGATTTCTTGGGGGTCAAATGTGATTCGAGGTCACAGAAATAAAACAGTGTAAACGTCGTAAACTGAATGAACAGTGGGCCTTACTTTCAAATTTATTCGTATCATAAAAGCACTGAATAACGAGTGGTGGATTCTTATACCATGATTGCAAAACAAAAATTTAAGAGAACAAAATTGTGTATATTTTATACAAGCATAACTCTCATACGTTAAGCAGTACTTCTCATTTTAACACCTAATTATCACCTATGAAAGATGATGGATGTGACTGTAAAATAGCTTGTTTTTCATTCACGTGATTCGCAAATCAATTCTCCCTGAGAGACGTATTTATTCAGTTTCGTATTGTTTTAATTTTTGTTTTTTGTTAGTAATCCTACTTAGGATAAAAATGTTTCGTATTGATTAGAAGGTTGCTGTTGTTTTAGTTGAAGTCATTATCAGTAGAAAACCTAAATCATTGTAAGCACAATGTATCAAGGAACGAATAATGGAAACTCCCCACTGCCTGTCAAAGCCCGACGATGGCTTATACCCCCAGATAAAATCCTTCTGATCACCACCTAACATCGCAAGCATAGTGCAGAATGAAGGAAAAACATACTTGCAGGGACAAATTTATTGGCATGCATTTATAGAACTAGGTGTTCCCGCAGATTCAAATTTTGCCCGGGTGCTTGTCTCTGATCGGGAAGGTGACACTAATAGCCGTCCTAGGGGCGGGGTCTATACAGAGGAGATCATGTTATTTTGAGCCCTGGGTAAAGACTGAAAACTTGGAAGTTGTCAAGTGATCGATTGCAAGTGCCATATTCGTGCTAAAACTTTGCAAACGTTTCCGAAAGAAGTGGAAGCAATATTTTTGTCCGGGCGGCCAAGGTCCTCGTCCGAGCGGCAACTTAAAGACAGGGCGATGACGCACGCTCTTCAGATTTTGTCCGGACCGCTACTGAAGAACACTGGAACGAAAGTTCTACTATTTGAAGGCATATGCGTTCAAGGATATTTGTTTTAATTGGGTGTTCGAAGCTTAAACTAAACTGACTAGTGCTGGAATAGCCTACTTGGATCAATAATAAATTCTTTAAAAGTGACAAACCCTATTAACAAACAAGCCAAAATTAAAAACAAAAACTGTACAGGTATAATCAGTTGTCTTAACAGGCTGGAATCGATCTCAATCAGTTTCTTTTTATTGGCAAATTCAAGCCTTTGTCCCTCCACAGAATTTGAAAACCTGTTTTGTAGCAGACTGCAGTTTAGCAATTTTTTTTCAGATAAGTTACTTTGAAATAAAACACGTTATCAGTGGGTTTTCAAAAATGCCATTTAAAAGACTGTTGGGCTTTCTTTACTTCCCAAGTGCTACTGCTCAGTATACCGTGATGGCTTCTTAGTGCCATCACAAGATTTCACTATATATAGAGCTTCTGCAAGTTGTGACTTGTGCAGTAGAAAATGAGCTTTCTTGTAGGTTGATCATTTAGCTTCAAACTCTAAGTTATTTTTCTTGTTAAATGTCCTTCAAAGTGAAAAAGTGTGAACGTTTTTATAGCAGTGGAAATAATCATAATTACAATTTAAAGAAAAGTTATTATTTTATTAACCTCTAGAATAGTCAGCAGTAATATATGTTGTACAAATTGTAATATTGAGAGTGGTAACACCACTATCAATATTACAATTTGTACAACATTCAGAAAATAAATGCAGAAATCAAATGCAAAATTTAGTTGTAACAGATTTTCAAACAGACAAACAGTTTAGGTTTATTTTTTAAGGGTCATGGAGCCACTTGAAACATCAATACAGGGACCCTGCACCGGAGTGATGAGCACCAGAGAGATTCACCTTCCCTTTTCGACTATTTCTCAGAGGTTAACTAGGTAGGTATATACTGATCACTCACAATCCTGTCATTTCACGTTATCAGACCGACGTAAGCGTACCCGCAGTCCTAAGACACTTTCCAAAGACTGGGAGGGTGGATGTTCCTTGTTCTGCCCCATTGACAAACAGCTGAACCAAACAGAGCCGACGACTTGCTGAACGTGACAACTTTCCTTGTCAAACAACTAGATACCCACAGGGATCTCACGCAGGGACCTCTAGTATGAAAGGCAGTACACTCAGATCAAAAAGAGGGTTTGAAAATCAGGTACTCATACTGCTCGTACTCGTACTCATGGCTTTGCACTTGCACTCGTACTCGTAGTCGAGGCCGTGTACTCGAACGTACTCGCACTCGGTAGTTTGTACTTGCACTACAAGTCTGCATGGGTGTCACCAGACAGACATGTTAAACGGGGTCGTTTTTTGTGTGAAGAAGGAAGTTATTGCCGCTCTAGCGACAATGTTCGCGCGTACCGTATGTCCCGAGCACTACGGCATGGGGACCAGGGGCCCGCATAAGGACCCCTGGTCTGGTCCAGGGGCAAAGCCCCGATGGGAGTTCAGGTGGCAAACCCCCTGGAAGCTCTGAAGAGTTAGATAATTTCAAATGCCCATAATGCTGTGAGCATATCGTCAATATTGCTAGTTGATAATACCAAAAATACGATTTTGTATAAGAGCAAAACGCGGACCCACGGATAGGGATCAAAGAGAAGCTTTTCAGTCGTAAAGAAACGATAGCACCAGGACGTTTTTCTTTTAAAATTGGGGGCATATTATTGGATCCATGGGCTCGGTCAAGTGAACCAACTGTTAGGATCCAAACGCAAAGTTTTCCCTAGAAAAAGACCCTCGGAAGCTCGTGAAATATAATGGAATATTCAAGATTAAGGAATGTAAATATAACTAACCTCAAATAACAAACCATAGAAAACTTTAAAGCAAATTGAACTCTGCAATGCAAAGAAACTAAATAAAATCGTTCAAATCTGCAATGAATATAGTCTCTTAACTGCTCAAGTTATTAAACTCTATAGAACGGAGTAGTAAGTTTGTATACAATGTGACTTCACCAATTTACTTAGGTCTTTCTTTACTTTCAACATTTTTCCTTCAAGACCTAGAAAATACTTTACTTGTCATTTATTCCATTAAAATATAGGTAATTGAAAGGTAAAAATTGAAAACGCAGAGCAAAAATTGGAGGAAAAAAATGTCGGTTAGAATTTAAAATAATGATTGACCTCGGCCATTACCCAGATTGATAGACCTACGTATGCAGAGATAAAAGGAAGTTCATTTTCAAATATCGGTACCATTTCTTAAACTTAAATTAAGCGCTTTTCGACATGGCAGATTTTCTTGGGATAACTACTTCTTCATAATACTATCCGATCAAGTGAAAACGCTCTATTGCTGAAATATAGCACCGTCGAGTCGAAGGATATTAAACACTGACAAGCATACGTCATGCATTCAGTGCGCTAGGAGTCGAAATCTAGAGAGGGCATCCTACTTTACAGTTTTTCCTATGTGTAGTAATGTAAAAACCTTCTGGGATGGTGACATTTTGATCCGCTTGTCCGAATTACTATACTATGGAGTTACTTGAGAATTCTGAGTGGGCCTATGAAAATTTTAAAATTTGGATTTCTTTGGGTACCTCACTGTAAAATTTAAATTTCTTGATTGGGCCTACAAAAGATTTTTTTTATAAAAACAAGACATTTTCAATGGTACATTTTATGCTGTTTTTAATTTTCGGACTACAAAACCTGTATTTGAAAAATGATTTTTCAAATTGAAAACCTGTATTTGATTTCCAAACTGAAAACGTGGTTTTGATTTTCGGACTGAAATCTTGTGGACTGACAACGTGTCGGACTGAGGGGTGCACCCCTACAAACTTACACTTACACCAACCTAGGAAGCTAGTAAAAATACGTATGTATGTACGTGCTTGCATACGTCTTACATACGTAAATTAAAGTTTGAGTTTGAAACGTTCATTATCAGCATTTTTTACTCTATTATCGATTAATGAAAATTCGTAATATTAATCGTAAATTTTGTTACATTATTGGTTGTTTTTACATTATCAGTTAATTTTTTGTTACAATACAAGTTGTTTAAGTAGTATCAGTACATTTCTTTTAACATTGTAGTTTGTTGTTACATTACCGCAGGCTCACCCAAAATCGCTCAACAAATTCCCTTCAGGGAGATGTATTGAGAGAATAGTGTACCAACAAATTATATATAGTGCGGAAACTTTTCCCCCGAAATTTCCCAATTGTTGTCAAATTGCTCTTCGTACACCATCTTAGCTCCATACCTATTTAACACTGATTGTTTGACGACTGCCTTCTTAATCATTTTTTTTTTCTTTCGTTTTGCATTTTCTATACAAATCAATGAAATTTTTAAAATTAAAACAGTATCAGCACTGGAGATAAGGAAGTAGCCAACTAAAGGTTAATTGATAAAATAAAAAGCTGACTAGCTAATTTTTTTCATTATTTGTAAGGATACAGGCCTCCTAGCGAAGACACACAAGTTGAAACAAGATGGAGGAAATGTTCTCTTTACCATTTAAATGTAAGGCAGGGGGCTCAAAATACTTATACCATGCCATCTGTGATTGGTCAAAATACTTGAATGGGATCGATAAGAGACAACTGTACCAAGCGTAATGTTAGAATATAATTGGCCAATTACAAAAGCTGGTGGGAGATATACATTGCGGAAAGGGGGTGTAAAAACGAATTTCTGGAAAAAGCTAGACAGATGGCAAGTTAACCTTTAGAAAAGTATCTACTCACCAAATGAGACGTTGCAACTGCTCTCAACACTGGTTGAGTTTGTAAATAAAAAAGAACCGCTTTCACCATTTTCACTCGAAGTTCATATAATGTAAGAATTGTAAAGAAAGCTGTTATTCATGGAGAGTCTTCCAAGTGTTGTACCTGAACCTGAGTATTGATTGCATCTGTTCTTGTCTTGAATTGAATCGAGTTGGGGATATTACAAAGTTCTTAGATCAGTACTGATTATTGTAACTTGCATACATTTTACCACATTTGTCGTAACCGTTCACTGAGCTGTTCGTGTCGCCTCTTGTACATTCCTTTATGCAGGCCATTGCATATGTCCATCTTACATGGGCTTTAAAAAGGCCCCACGATATGATCATTTCCTTTGAGCTTCGAATCATACATAAAGATGGTCATCCCAGTTTCAATGAAACATAGAGGAGGGAGGGCGCGAGTTTGACATCCATGCTGTTCACATTACAAATGATATAGTCCTATATTTCCCCTTTTTCTAAAATACTGCGGGTCAATGCCTCCAGCCTCATTTTTCATAACATGTAATATAACTGTCATTTTACACACACGATACATGGTATTTTATGTTTTACATGGTAGAATCTGTCCCCTTTGTAATTAAGAAAGTTTACATTATGAATTCCATGATTGTTTTCAATTTCGGTAGTCTTCTAAAATAACGAAGAGTATACAATGCTTTTCATTTCATTAAAAACATTAAAGCGTTGAAAAAAGACATTTTTCATTTAAAAAAAATTAACTCAGAGTTATTATAGTTCGCTATGGAATTTGCATGGTTGTTTATTTCTCCTCCGCCTTGTCCCCAGTTAATGCTCATTTAAACTATGCTTCCTTGTTGTTGATGCTTTACATTTGAATGGCGCATCCTTACAGAGTTCGTGCAAATACGTTTAGTGTTATAGGTTAATGTTACTTCACCTTGTTTTCCCTTTTTCCTAGTTTTTTTTTAACATTTTCTAGTTTTTTTAACATTTCGCTACCTTTTCTGCTCCTTTGGTGATGTATTACATTTCATTATTTACGTCATGTTGAGTTCCTAATTAGTATCCTGTACCGCTTGGGGGAAAGATTGTAAAACAAACTGAAACTAAAAGTGGTGTGCTGCCTGTTGCCAATCATGGTTTGGAAAAAAAACAGCTGAGGTTCTTTCATTTGCTTGGCCGCTAAAACAATAGATCAAGTCCAAGACTGCACATTTCCCTACACCTAACACATTCAGGGTCAGGAACCCTCCTGCGATCTTCGAGGACTCTCTACAACATTCAGAAGATTGGCCCGAGAGTCTCCCCTTCCCCTTTCGAGAAGTTCCCGTGTGATACCTAAGGCAGCATGTACTAATTTTTGCCGGAAGAAACGGCTTGTAACGTCCCCTCTGAAGGATAAGAGTGAATCTCACTCTCAAGAAGTTTTCCCAAAGGCTGAAATAGGCGGGAGTGGGGGCGTGGACAGTTTTTTTTTGTTGTGGAGGGGGACAAAGTCGACTCATCGTCCTCATTCTTGACCACCGTCCTGGGGGAGGGGTATGAGGGGAGGGGGTTGTGTCCCGTCCATTTTGATGCAGCCGGAAGGTCGGGGTTGGAATTCTCGCCGGGTCATACCAAAGACTTTAAAAATGGAACCTACTGCCATTGTGCTTGGTGCTCAGAATAAGCGATGGAGTAGGGAAAACAAGTCAGTCATCCACAACTGGAAAAAAGTCCGTGGCATTTAGGTGGTTCCACTGACTGTAGCCACAAAGTCACTTTCATGCACTGAAATGCTACTGCGGTGTTTTAAAGCTGTTCTTAGCAAGCGAGTGAAAGAGTGAACATTGCAGAATGACATTTGGTACCTTATAAAAAAAACGAAAGGGAATACCAGAAACTGACTATACAAGCTAATTGAATCCTACGGCTGAAAATATTTGTTAAATGCCTTCACTTTCTGGAGTTTCAAACTACTGTTTGAATTATATATACTTCTTAAAACAATCCTGGCCAGGACTACAACCAACATCATCAGTTGGGTAACTTGATTATGATGGTTACCTGGATATATGGTAAACAAGCCAGTCATTAGATCCAATTAGATTAATTAGAAATCGTATTTCCGCGGTTTTGGCCGTTTGATCGCTAGGTTTTTGACCTCTTGTGACCACACACGGCCTCCAACCCCAACAAATTAAAAAAAGATCCGTTTAATAAAAGGATCAATTAACATAACAAGGAAGAAATGAAGGAAGAAATGTGTCAATCCTTCTCATCTTGAGATATCGTGTTATCAAGTGATTACCGAGCTTTGGTACTTTCGGTTACGATGACCTCAGAAGTCATTGACTTCTACCAAAAGCAATGTTAATCACCTTTTAACTATAAACGCATACGCGTGCGAAGGGTTGAAGGTATACATGTTCATGACTAACCTGAAATATCGTGATTACAAGGCTTTCCATTTTGACCTTTGATGACCCATATGACCTTTGACGAAAGTAACAGAATCTTCACATAGAACTTAATAAGGTAGCCATTCTGCCTTGAGATATTATGTTTACTAGCTAATAATCATAACCAGACACTTACACACAAGTAGATAATACAACCTTCAGTGACGGCCTATGGATTCCTTTTTCTTAAGTAACGAATACAAAAGATTCAAGTTAAGGGATAGAAAGTTATCACGTTCATTAGCTACAGACTTCATGTTAAGACCTATTACTTAAACCTCTATGAAAATGTAGATGATGATGGTGAAAAAGTCTGGCCATTCCTTTAATGTGGGAAAAAAGCTCGAGGTGCAAATGGAGATCGTGTTTTATTACCCATATCAACATCATCAACAATCAGTTGGAACTACAGAATGAATGTTTCTAATCTATATTACAAAATTTGCTTGTTTTTGTTATCCAAAATGGAAAATTTCTGAGTACTTTGTTGATACCGTGACATAATATGTCATCAGGGAAACGGTAAAGTCACCGTGTAAGAAGGCATAGTATAATGCATTTCCAATAAAGTTATATCGGCTTCTTATAACAGCAGGCAGTTCACTCACTTTAAAGAAAGCAGCCGTTAAAATAGATTCCCCTCCACATACCTGTCTTCATCGATGACCTACTGATTTAGCAATGGCTTATACCGTACATCTCTTTTTCAGCCTTGCAGATTGTGGTAACAGAAGAAATGCGGGGCAAAAAAAGCCAGATGCACAGACAGCACTGACTCAATTCTTGTGGTTAGATTGTTCAAATTTCTACTTATCGTTACATAATACAACAAGCAGTGCGTGTATTCAATACCATGTACTGATCTTATATCAATCCTAGTCTCTATGATATTACTATGATATTGAACACAGTATTACCTATTCATGGATTTTGCGATTATAAAATCGTAGTCTTTGTCTACGGCGCTCTCAAAGTGTCATGATGGTGAGATAATTTATCTGACCAAGACGACATACTGCCGGTAGGAAGTCGACATGACGTATTAATTAATCTTAACAAGTCGACATCCGAACTTAGGAAGTTGACATGGTGAGATAATTTATCGGACCAAAGTGACATACTAATTCAGAAAGTCGACTTGGTGAGATAATTTTTCTGAACAAAACGACATACTGATCTAGAAAGTCGA
>WURT03165934.1:0-10594 GCA_009936505.3 Holothuria glaberrima | reverse complement strand
GTCAATTTGCAGATTTTTGTCATTTCGTCAAGTCGGCAACTCGTCAATGCAATGTCCCTTCTACGCTTCCGTAGAAAAGTGAAAACAGAAAAACGTTGAGTTATACCACCCTGGCTTTAGCAGACAGACTTAATTAGGCTATATTGGTACAATTCTTTCTTGAAACACATCATTGCACATGTAATATTTGTCCAAGTTTTTAAAAGTATTTTAAAAATAAAATAATACTTTAACTATAAATACTTCTACAACTATATTTTTTTTTCTTTTTCTTTTTGGGGTGGGGGCGAGGGAGATAAACTTACATGTCTTTCACCATTTATCTGTACACTTATGGGACATTCAGGCTGCCCTGCATGTACAGACAGATTAACACATGCTCGTTCAGCCCTTTCTTGGTCCTGATCAGCACACAGACAAGTGTAAAAACCTTCAACACTGCCATTAATGTTGACAATATGGAGAATATTTAGACCTTGTGAAGGCATGAAACTGAAAAAGTAGTTCATGTCATTGTCCCTTTCCGGTAGTAACCACCGCCGTATTGTGTTATTGTTATTAGCATATTTCCAATATCCTCTCTCACAGGTTACTGGTACGATACAGACTACACTGATGTTCTCTCCAATCGCACCTCGAACATTGCAAGTAGCACCGTAAAATCCGCTGCAAGGGCTTTCTTCTTTAGAGCATGTTACACAATTGCAGCGAAACAGAAGAAACAATATCAACCAAAAAGGCATGTCTAAATCTTGTCCCCTTTCTATAAGGCGAAGGGAATGTTTTTGAACAACAATAATATGAGACAAGTATTCAATCAACTTTTTATCCATCCGAGATCGTCGAATGCAAATGACATGGAGTTTTGTAGTTTCCATAATCTCCTTAAAAGAAAACACATTCATAAATATAAATCCACAAGTATGAAGCTTACTTCAAGGTGAGTTAAAGAACTGTTAAGCGTAATGCAGTCTTATTTACTTGATAAAATATTTTTTAAAAGAGGACTGTTGCAACTGCTTTTATACATTCTCATGATTTAAGTATCATGTCGAAGGGCACATATTTCCTGTTGGCACACGTTTCCACCTACGCCGTGTCATATTGCTGCTTATCGCTGCTTCTGATAAATAATTAATTATATACATGAGTCGTCGAGCTACTACAAGGCTTTCGAAGTTTCACTTTCAGTTTATAAATACGAAAGTAAGCATCCGTATTTTAATGTTTTGTTTTTATTCAAACAATCTTTGAACCGTTCACTGTAATGACTTTACCTTATAGAGTTCAATGAATCCCACGAAAGTAAATAGGCTGATAAGAAGTGCAGGGCTATGATTTTTCAGAAACTAAAATGAAGCAAATAATAGCCGATACTATTGTAGTTTGGTTCAGTTAAAGGGATATTTCGGTAACAAAATACCTGACATTTGTAAAATCAGGGCACTCTCTTCATTGGTGAAAATTTGATCTCAAAAACATGTTACGTTTTGAAGCTATTAGGTTTCTAGGAATATGTTCCTGTCACAGTGCACTGTATTTTGGTAAATCTGTGATGTCTCGACACAGTCATGTGACTGAAATATATGGACTCTTTTAGCAGTCCGGGACATTGCTCAGTGATTTCAGGAAAATGAAAAATAATGCATTTTTTCAACACCCTGGCTGCCGTCCTATTGTACAAGTTGGCTGCCGTCCACCCAACTGAAAATATGAACATTTATGAGCTTTCAGGGTTTACCTCTCCGTAGTCGTCGATCCCGTAATCAATTATTGTTGTCAAACACGGACTTCTTACAATATGGGCATAGCATCTTACACTTATGTCCTATGCGAAGAATGTCGTCACTCGCCACTGCACTTACACGTTTAAAGGGTAATTTCCGTCATCCCAGACAATTCCAATTCTCCCAAATAAGTAACTTGTAGCTCCTCTCAAATATAATTCTGTACAGTTCCTACTTCTATCCTTGTGCAGATACAAACCTATTTTATTGCTTAAGGCCATATCCGCTTGTGAGCATGCAAGGCCTTTATGTGTAATCCACACACTATATCTGCATTGTGTCGAATGGAAACTACTCTGCATCTTTTGAATTTTCAAACTTTGATGTCAATCAAAGAGTAGTCAACAACTGAAAATTTCGGTACCCCACGCTAAAAATATACTTCGTGTGACGAGTGCTTGTCTCTAAGCTTGCCAATATGGCTGCCACCTATGTCTTAATAAATTCTGCATGACGAAGTACTGCAATAAATGAAAAGAAAGCAAGTTGAAGGACATGTTGAAGCAACTGGTACGCATACAGTCTTTGGAGGTGTGGGCCTAGCCCAGGGTAGTAAAAAGGCAAATGCGGTACGGAGCTTCCTTTTGTGATGACAAATCCTAAACCAGCGATTAATAAAGGTGTGAAGCCTTCATCAGGGTCAAGGGGGGGGGGGAGAAACTTTTTTTACTAAAAGAGGGATAGATCTTAGGAATTCCATTGTGTGAAGCGTTTCACCATTGGCAGGGAGTCTAGAGGCTCACCTTAGCTGCCCCAGTGGGGCAATGTTCCAGTTGGGGTACCAGGGGCGGAGCCTCCTGAAGTTATGCAATATTAACGAAACTGTCAGACCGAGAACTTATTAAGCATTTTGATTATGTTTACTCATCTACTAAAAGGGATCACACCGGGCGCTACCGTTACGACTCGGTTTAACACACAAACCAGTAACACAGGGAAAGAACGCAGAAGAACGGCTTATAATTTAATTTTAAAGGGAAATATTGCGTTTGAAAAGATTTCATAAAATGACACCAATGTAATGTCATTGTGGTCTCTCCCCCTCTCCAAACATAAATCACGAATAGCTTGCGACATACCAACACTAATCTCGCGAAATATGGAGAATAAGAAGCAGCAACTTCTTCATCGAACCCGCTAATTATCGAACCATGGAAGTACTACCTTCCATGATCGAACAATAAGCCTCGCCTACATTTCAACGTTTCATACATGGGGTCATATTTTCACTCATTACGCAAGACGGGTTGACCTTGCTAACCCTGTGTTTCATGCTCACAGCGAGCCACCACACCAGTTTCCGTACGGCCTGTGCTGTACTGTGGGATATTGCAGTTTACCCAGGGAGATGCTATGGAGTGCCATTTAGGCAAAAATTGTAGTACGTACACGAGCACGAATACGAATACGACGACCAATATGAAGTGAAGTAGCAATAATCGGACGACCACGAATACGAATACGACGACCAATATGAAGTGTAGTAGCAATAATCGGACGACCACGAATACGAGCACGAGCACGAATACGAATACGAAGACCAATATGAAGTGAAGTAGCAATAATCGGACGAGCACGAATACGAATACGACGACCAATATGAAGTGTAGTAGCAATAATCGGACGACCACGAATACGAGCACGAGCACGAATACGAATACGAAGACCAATATGAAGTGTAGTAGCAATAATCGGACGACCACGAATACGAGCACGAGCACGAATACGAATAGGACGACCAATATGAAGTGTAGTAGCAATAATCGGACTAGCACCGTACGAATAGGACGGCCAATATGAAATGTAGTAGCAATAATCGGACCACCACGAATACGAGCACGAGCACGAGCACGAATACCAATTAGACGACCAATAGAACGTGTAGTAGCACCAATTAGGCGACTAGTCATGTCTAGTTTTATATTTAACAAGAAATAAACTTTCTTTACATATGGGAAAGGGGCTGAACTTTGACCTGTAAAATTTCTGATAAAGTGTGCCCCGTTTCCCTGCATGGTACATTTTGATGGTATTGTAGAAGACTGGCTTCGACAAGGCGTAGGAAGCGGGGGCTGTGGTGCACTATTAATTTAGTGACCTTAAAATTTGTCCAAAATGATGCACCAAATTGCATCTAAGGACCCTCAAATATCAAAACATTTTTCCAAAGGGGGAGAGAGAACGCCTCCCCTTCGACCCTTCCCCAAGGACAGCCGTCCGAAACAAGGTGCAGCCCCCTCCCAGTCTCGAACAGCTTCCTACGCCTATAGATGTCAACGTGGTTATGCGAAAATTATTGAAACATGACATAAATAAGGGCACTAGTAATATTAACATTATGCAGACTCTGACTTCTGTTCTCTGCATATTTTCTTTGTCGGAATATGTCTTCACTGCTACATTTTCTCATTACCGATTCATTTGAGACGAAATATATCTTGCCCTTTCTCTATTGAATACATCTTGCTGATGTCCCATACATAATACATGATACTAGGGCAAACACACTTCCATTTATACATAACAGATGGTCAAGCTAGTCAAATCGTCTGCATATTTTGAACTGAATGAGATAAGCAGTCTGAGTGCTTCAAGGTTTTATGTTGGCATTCAATCTGTGTGTACAATTGCATGTTTATATTGTTCTAGTGATCATGCAGCATAAAACATTTTATTGCCCTGAATGTGTCCTTGATTGTCTGTCTGTGTCTACTCAGAACCGACCCCTTGAGAAAGTAATAAAACATTCTTCTTTGATTTGGACATACATAGGAGAACCTTTCAGAATGATGCATACATAGTTGTGGTTCTGCAAGGAAACTTTGGTATTTATGCACAGGCCCGTAGCCAAAGTAACCATTTTGAGGGGCAATCGATGTTGGAGTTTCGCCGGTCTGGGGAGGGGTCTAAGGGGACGAGAGGATTAGAGGAGTGGGCCTCAACTTAGAAAATGTTTTGCCTTTTTCAAAGACTCTAGATGCAAAATGGCAGAATTTACCTTCATATTTTCTCAAATACTGCACTAAAATGCATCTAAGGTACTTCAAATATTCAAAAATTTTCCAGTGAGGGGGATATCCCCACCCTTAGACCCCTCCCATCCCTGATCAGACAATGTTCATAGCTCCCATAGCCTTTGCATGTATTTTCTGTGACCCCATGCAGAAACGCAGAACGATAGTAGTGCTTAGTGCGTACGTCAAGATACTGAATTTTAGTAACATCACCCCAATGAATGAATTGCTCAAATTAAAAAAAATAATTCAATACGACATTGATAAGGTTATAGACACATTTTCACGTGAAAATAACAAGTAAAACTATTTTTTTTTAATTTGAGACAGCCCACGCTGGCTACTGAAGGCATTTCGATTGCTAATACCACTTAACATCTTTTCTTTTTTATGATAACATTGATATGCAACTAACATCGAGGACCTATACGGTTCAACTTTCGAGCACGCTTTTATCCCTTTAAAATGATGTCATGATTGTTTGGTAGTCAGGGAAATTTTTATGGCGAGGGGCCTAATCCCCCACACCCCATGAAATCTCATTCCGTACGGCTATGACTCGATCATAATGATGGTAAATTTACCGCGAAAAAATATTCCAAAACTGGAGATTACTATAATGTTGTCTGATGTTGCTAATTAAGCCACATTCAGCCTAATGCTTAGGATTTCGAGGAATACTCAATGAACTGTTCATCGCAGTGTTTCTTTTAATTGCACGTAATGAATTAAAATTCCTATCTACGGTATTCATTATTACTTATAAAAAGTAAAAGCCTGGAAGCGAAAAGTTGGGGGTGCATTTTGTATTATGTTCCAGCCCCCCCCCCCATCAAAAAGTGGACAGAGGGGACATTACCCCCATTCCCCTTCATGGTCGACGCCCGTGGTTCTACGCTCATTACTAGTGATTTTACAGCTATTTTATTGGCAGTCCGATCCATTGCTCATCACATGATTCATAGCACAACGGGTTAAAGCGCAAAGGAGGGCTAAGACCTCATGAGATGCACTGTAGTCCAAACCCCCAAACTAAATGCAATCAACCGACTCACACCTAACGAGCCCAGTATCTGGATTCTACCAAAATTAATGAACTTGTCAATGTTAACCTTAAAGAGTGCACTGATGTGGAGTTAACAACCCATTCAGGCAAACCACTCCTCTCATTGACAACTCTAAGAGGGAAATGACATTCCTAATGTCCAGCCTCGCGAACCGCTTGACTAGCTCGAACCGGAGAATTACTATGAACCTTTGAATAACTACAAGCTTACAAAAGATTCTTTTTAGAAAAAATTGTAGACCTGGAGCATCCCCCAATCCTTCTCAACTCTAGGTTTGTTAGCCCAAGATGTTTAAGTCTAAGGCGATAAGGTAGATTTCTCACCTCAGATATAAGGCGAGTGGCTCTCCTCTTAACTTGATCTACAAGAAATTTGTCCTTTTCATAGAAGGGACTCCAGGCCTGGGCAGCATAGTCGAGATGGGGTCTTACCAACTGCTTATACAAATTTAGTAGAATTTCTTTTCTAAGGGTATTAAAATTACTCTTGATCAATCCGAGCACCTTATTAGCCATTGGCAGCTCGTGGTCAAAATGTTTGGAGGGGCAAAATGGGTTTACTTTTCTGGTCCGAATGATTCAACGGTGCCGAAGGCGCTGAGGGAGCACGAAGTGCTCCTATCGAAGGCGTGGGATCCCTCGGCCAGGAGTCCAGGGGCGAAGCCCCGGAAGCCCTGAGATATTTACCAAACTGGGGGTATTAGAACGAAGCATTTAGCTACCTTCACATGGTATTTGATGAACACTTAACAGGTTATTTTTGAAAGTATGTCACGATATTTCCCAACTTCACTAATTTTACGCCGCTGGATGCTAATGCGTTATGCCGCACTTAGTTGCGGATCCGCATTGATAGTTTTGCGAAAAAATGCGAGTTTCAGGAAGTTCCCAACATGGCAACTACACTTTATATGCTTTTTTACTTTTTTCTGACAAGGGCTTCCATGCAGTCACTGATTTCAGACCGCACCCAAGCATGTTCTCGAAAAGATTCTCTGAAGGGAATGCAAGTAAAGCAATAAACCTTGCCAGATTATTCAGTTACACCCATTAAGCCATTCGTACTATGTGTAGCCTACCAACTGGGTAAAACCTACGTGAAGACGATACAGTGCTCGTGCTCGTGTTCGTGGTCGTCCGATTGTTGCCACTACACTTTATATTTGTCATACTATTCGCATTCGTGCTCAGGGGCGTAGCGAAGTTGTAATCGTTGGGGGTGCAGAGGTCACATTTTGCCGACAGATCTGGTGAAGCGTAAAACGAGAGCGAAGCGCGAGCTTTAGCGGGTGGGATCCAGGGGCCCGCCTTAGGGCCCCTGGTGGGGTCCAGGGGCAAAGCCGCGGTGAGCTCTCAGGGGGCGAAGCCCCCGGAAGCTTTGAGGTTTTAGCATATTTCTGGGTAAAAAAAAAGTCCCAGGACAATGCAAAGGATTCCTTTTAATTTTAATGTGTTACGCAATTCCTCCCGTCATGCCACTATGCTTCAGGAGCTAAACCTGAAAATCAGACTTTGAACACTATGCGTTCAGCATTTGAACACTAGGCTCGTCAGGCGTTCCAATACGGTAAATGTTCAAATAGGCGTCCGGCGTTCAAAAATGGAGAAAAGTGTCCAGAACCTTAACACTAGGGTTCAAAATATGCTGTGAACGCCAGGATGTGTTTTCAGTTCTGTGCTAGGATTTCTTTTAAGGGGGCCATGCAGTATGTGGTGTGATCGCCGGTCTTTGGGAGGTGCCTAGATCGCAAATGGTGCAATATTGGAGTGTATTTCTGCCTTAACGAGGAACCAAAAAATCCTGGTGACAAATATTTTACTACATTAAAATATTGCGCGGCGGACGTAATGCACGGAATCAGTCTACTTTCTGAACTTCGAGATGGAAGTAGGGGAGTGGGGCTCGGAGGTTAAAATAAAGGCATGTGAAGAGGAAAGTCCTGTCGCAATTAAAGTAGGCAAATATGATATGCTGACAGCAAGGAACTGGTAAAATTATTCTGGTGAGGCTGATTCTGTCAAAATTTACACCCGCGTAGAATTTGCTTGTCAGATATTGTTGTGCGACATTGCCGCACAAATAGGGCTGGCTAAAACACTGGTCATATGACCCGAAATAGCCCGCCTATTCGGAACCTTTAAATTCCCTTTCTTTCCCCGAGTTGTCAACGGACCCGGTCACTCGTCCATTTACACCGTCAGTCGTTGACACGGTCCTCACATGCATGATGAATTTGCCGACGGGCCTTCAACTTGAATGGGCCATGGGGATGAAAAGCCGAAAATCGAAATAGCCGATAACAGACTGGCCTCGCGTTCCCGTTGTCTCTTTCTCTCCGCCCCCCCCCTTTTTTTTCTTTCCATTCTCCGTCTCCACTTTCACTCCCTTCCTTCCCCTTTCCTTTCCCTTCTTCCCTCTTTTTTTCCTCCTCTCCTCTCTTTCCTTCCCCTCTCCCCTTTTTGTCGACAGACCGAAAATTTGCCGACGGCGACCAAAATATTGGGGGTGTGACACCCCCACACCCCCCCGCTCGCTACGGCCCTGTTCGTGCTCGTGCTCGTATTCGTCCGATTGTTGCTACTACACTTTATATTGGTCGTCCTATTCGTATTCGTGGTCGTCCGATTATTGCTACTACACTTCATATTGGTCTTCCTATTCGTATTCGTGGTCGTCCAATTATTGTTACTACACTTCATATTGGTCTTCCTATTCGTATTCGTGGTCGTCCAATTATTGTTACTACACTTTATATTGGTCGTCCTATTCGTATTCGTGGTCGTCCAATTGTTGTTACTACACTTTATATTGGTCGTCCTATTCGTATTCGTGGTCGTCCGATTATTGTTACTACACTTTATATTGGTCGTCCTATTCGTATTCGTGGTCGTCCAATTATTGTTACTACACTTCATATTGGTCGTCCTATTCGTATTCGTGGTCGTCCAATTATTGTTACTACACTTCATATTGGTCTTCCTATTCGTATTCGTGGTCGTGCTCGTATACGTTCTACTATTTTTGCCTAAACAGCGCTCCATAAGATGCAGTGCCATCTTCCTGGTTCACCATGCTGTTCACCTCTCACACAGTGAACATTAGTCACAGGACGGTTTTACTTATTGTATGAAGACTTGGACATAATGTTTTTGCGACGTAACATCACAAGTTCGTAAACCTTTTTTTCTTCCTACAAGGGCCTAAACGAATAGTAGTAGTTACGCACCAAGAATCTCTTTTAAATCTTACTGTTTCAAAAGCGAAGCAACTTGCTAAGAGCCAAAGGCTACAATTGAAATTAAACTACAACTCTGTGCATAGTATACCAGGGGGTGATAAGAAAACCCCCTTAGTATACTAACTGCAGTTCATTTCAGACAGTGTAGTAACAATTCTCAGTAATTCGTAAATTACGAACATTTTGTACATATTATGGAAGGCGTCTGTTATTGTCTGACGTAGCGTTATATTATTTGATTGGTGGATTTCAAATCAGGGGTGACAGAGGTGTGGTTTTGCGTGCATTATCATTTGGGTGAACAAATTTGTCAGTTGTCACAGAATGTTTAATTACTTGTTAATTAGCGCTAACTGGGTCTATTTTTCCCAGTTACCTCTCTTCCATCGAACGGGATCGGATCGTATGCAGGGGCGTATCCAGGACTGTATTTATGGGGGGCTAAAGCAGGCGCGTAGCCAGGAATTTGTCAAGGGGGGTGGCGAAGTGGAAGTTTTTTGCAAGGGAGCGAAGCGACCGAGCCCGAGCGCGCTTGCGCGCTAGTGTGGGAGGGTGTGGTAGATGGGTGTCCCCCCCCCTCCCACGGTGTAAAATGTTTTGGTTTTTGTGAAAATATGTGATTTGGTGCATATTTTATACGGGATTTTGTATACATAAGGAGACATATTATTATGTTTTTAAAGAACTATTTTGTAGGAATAACCATATAGAAATGAAATACGCACATATTGCTGGCAAATAATTTATCATTCTACAAGTATGCAGAACCACATAACAGCTTCAAATAAGTGCAAGATGTTGGTTTTATACACAGGCCTACCACTAGATACCAAATGTGCCTGATATGGTATCCCTACAATTTGTCCCCTTACGGTATCGGTAGAGTTGGCAATTATGCTGTCAGTGCTCCCATGGGTTGGCGCGGAGGGCGAGAAAATTTTTGTCCCAAATGCCGCACAGATCTCTGGAAATGGCACTTTCTAGGCATTTTAATTTGCGTTTAACTATTCTAATTTTTGATATCTGATGTTACAGAATTTTACAAGTGCGAACATTTCTTACAATAAATTACAATTTTGAGAGAAAAAGTTTGATTTCAAATCCTTTTAAGAGCTCTTTTTAGTGTGTTGCTTCAACTGTGTGGGGGTAAGCCCTTTTTTCGACTGGGTGGGGACTGAACGTTGTTTCGGACCGCCGTCCTGGGGAGAGGTCTAAGGGGAGGGGTGTCCCCTCCCCTTTGAATTTTTTTTTAATATTTAAGGGCCCTTAGACGCAATTTGGTGAAATATTTTGCAAATTTTAAAGATCTGGTTCTGCTATTTTCATTTTAACGATGATCGCTCCCGCTAAACATATAAGCGGACAAGATGATCAACTTTTTGCATCTCGTTTCTTCAGTTCCATCAACTTAGAGAGAATGCACAAATTAATGATTGAATAGTTACGCTTTTGTTTCGTTAATTAAAGAGGTCAAACACTTGTAAGCTT
>WURT03165923.1:0-10594 GCA_009936505.3 Holothuria glaberrima | reverse complement strand
GTAAATAATCTTTTGTAATTAGCTTGTGTTCAGGGTGGTCGGGAGGGGGTTGACTTGGGGTGTTGTACATTGTTACCGCAGAAATTTTTGTTTGCAGTAAATAAGTATGTAAATGGTTCGCGGTTATGTTTTTGTCCAGTCCGGTTCGGGTTTTTCGTTTTGTCTGTGCCCGTTTCTATGCACGTAAAAAGCACGTTCTACAGAATGTAAGCTAGTTAGATGGGATTTTACGACACACCAGCACGATTGTGTTATATACATAGGCGTAGGAAAAGGGGGCAGAGGGGGCGACCGCCCCCACTCTCGATGGTGGGGAGGAAACCCACTTTCGCCCCCAACTTTGGATGGCATGCTAGAATATTCATAAAGACCTACGGCCTGTAATATACCAGTATACCGGCGTCCAGATATTATCAATATTCCTTTCCAGAGGGCATAGATGTACTCAGTTGTTGGGTGTACAATGGTTGGCAAAAAACAAAGATTTCTATTTTATTTAGTGCAGTTACATGAGTTATGGCATACAAATTTTCCTTTTATTTTTGTTCATTTTATTTATTTTTTTAAATTGCTCTTTCAGGTAGAAAAAGGCGAAAAATTTCATATCAAAAATGGATGTTTTGGTCTAGGGGGTAGGGCAAGGTGCACAGTCTAAAAATTGTCCCCCCCCCCGACTTTCAATAGGGTGCAATTAACTAAACAAAAGTAGGGTCAGATTCCACTAAAAGGTCCAGGCAAATGCGGGAGTCATGTCAAAAATTTCTATACAGTTTACTTTTATTGAGAAAGCCCAAAATAAGGGACGGATCTGTCTGCTCAAATAAAGTTTCAGGTCTGGTACAGCGTAGTACTTCTGGAGAATATGGGAGTATTCATAACAGTCAATGAAAAAGTGGCTGACGGTGACAGCACAATCACAGGGCATACAGTATGATCTCTCAACCCCTTGAAGTAAATAGGCATGAGTAAGATAAGTGTGACCGATGCGAGCCGTAGTCAGAACTAAATCATCTCTCCTTTTACTGGGGGATCCATGTCCCTCAGTTCCAACCGTTGGTTTAACTCGGTACAATTTGTTTTCGGGAAAGGAATCCCACAGTTCTTGCCATTTCGATTTTGAAAAGCCATTGATCTTATGGCGGTAATCAGTGTGAGGCAAGCAGAGATTGGTCAAGTCCATCTGCAGGGCTTTTTTAGCAAGTGTGTCGACTTTTTTTCATTTCCTTATATGCCCACGTGAGTAGGGACCCGTCACCCATGCTAGCACAACCGGTCTTTGTAGTTGAACCAAATTGGAGTAAGCTTCACGGAGAGCTGTTAATGAAGGGTGTTTTAGCGCATGGCCTTTTAGTGCTTAAAGGCTTGATAGTGAATCTGTGAACACAATGAACCGGTGACTGTCTGAGGTTTCAATCAGATGAAATGCCATCTTTAGTGCCTGGATTTCGGCAGTAAATATTGGTGCATCATCCGGTAGTCGGACTTGCAAGGATGCATCACGCCTGACGCCGCGGCCGCAACACTGTTCTACAGTAGGCCCTATAGGCAAAGTTCTGTGTAAAATACTGTAAGCTGCTTGATAAAATTTATTTGAAGAATGATGAAGTACAGTATAGGCGACTATATTGCATCACGTAGTCACCGGCGTATGGGGCGGGGCAGGGGGCACTGTGCCCCCCAAAAAAATCTAGGGAAATATTCGGGCACAATCCTTGTAAGAAAGTTTTTGATTCCTTTAAAAAGATTGGAAAAATTAAGGGAAAATAAACTTCAGCCTTTTTCTTGTACTTTTTTGTCGAACATATCCTCCTCCAAAAATCTGACATCTTCCTCGCGTTGATGATGATTAAACCTCTTTAACTCTAAAATGCTCAACCCTCCACCTATTGGATCATCCTTAATTGGCAAAGAAAAGATACTAGTGGTGGTCTGTCTTTCATGCCACCAGATAAATTTAAGCCCTTTGACAAATTAAAGACGCTGCAAGCATTACGCGACTCAGGGGCATAGGCTGGGATAATGGATAAAATCTCAGGAAGATTTCAGATGAAAAATTTAAATCATTACTTAAAAATAGGAATCCCTGGAGATATATTCAATTCAAATTTGGCATCAAATGTAGCACCATTTTGCATCTTTCCCCCCTTCCCTATGCCAACACTTTTACAAAGAGGAGGGGGCCTCCCTCCCCTTAGACCCCTCCCCAGGACGGCGATCAGTCATCATTTCATCCGCTCCACCCCCTGAGATGAAATCCTGACTACGCCCTTGGGCTCAGATATTCGGGCAAAAAAGTTGTGTCCCCCTTTCAAATCGAAAAGGTCCCATACGCCTATGATGGTAGTTAAAATACAGCATGAACTACATATATACAGTAGAAGTGAATCAGTGGTGATAATCTTGCACAGTACTAATATGACAGTATTGTGCTAGGGTATAATTCATAGCAGTACATAAACATGAGAAATTGCAAGCCGGTATTGTGTGAGTAATTGTTGAAAATAGCCTACTAGAGACTACTGAATTCTCTAAATTGTAGGCTAAAAGAAGTAAGCTGTATTCATTATAGCCTGTATTTACAACTTGATGGACTTATGATGCATGGTTATAGTTAGCTTACATGCATTTATCATTGGGGGTGGAATGGACTTTATCTTACCTTTCACAATTATTAGTTAGGATATACTAATTAGGATTGAAGATTTTTCATTTTATCCCCAAATGCATGTTAAAAAGATCAGCACAGTTGAGGTGCAGTATATCATACATAGTCCTGCAGGTCTTGTAACTGTTATGTCAGTTAATATTCACATCCTCATGATAGCGCGATTACCGCGATTACTGCACTCTTCTTAAAAAAATATAAGGACCTACGCAGGAATATCGCCTGCAGGGAACAAACTGTTAAATAAAAGTGGGGGCTTTATGCTGCTTTGACTTTATTATTAAGTTCCTGGGTATCACCTTTGATCAATACCCTAAAAATACATGGGAGGAAGACCCCCCTCCCTTGTAATTCTGAGACCTGCCAAGTATACATGTAGGCCTATATATGTCCCATTACAATCTTCCCAATTAAAACTGCTAAGTGTTGTGACCTGTGCTTTGTAGGAGGGGTGTGAAAGAAGAGCAGCTTTCTGCAAGCCGTTAAACACTTCTTCACCCCCAGAACATTAAAATGCAATGGCCATTGTGATCTTTTCAATTCTATCACTTAAACAATGTAGGCCTATGTGGCCTGCAAGAAATTAACATAGGCCTACATATACTGAAATTCGTTAATAGCTTTCATGATGGAGACAGGAAAGTAAAAAAACGAAACAGGTGCATCATTGACGTTAAAGCTAAAGCACATACATGCAAAGTGATAGGGTTTATTATGACACCGTACATGGGTCTTCAAGCAGGGTCATGTATGGTGAGATCACTTTATGCCACGGGGAATTGCATGTGAAATTGACACATTCAATCAAGAAGTGGACATTAAAAGAAATAAACTTACAATTCCTTTTGGGACTTGTCAATTTCCCATGTGAGGTAACAAATTGCATGGGAAATTATTATTTCTTCGTGAAAAACTAGAACATCTTACGGGGAATAATCATTCCCCATGAAATGGTACTATTTCCCACGGGGAATTACAACAGAAAGCAATAAAATCTCATGGGGATTTGCAACTTCTCAAGGGAAACTTCCATTCCCCAGGAGAAACTTTGATTTCCCACGGGAAGTTAATCTTAGGAAATGGTGCATTTCCCATCATGTGATTTTCAGATTTTCAATGGGGAGTGCATGGTTCCCGTGAACATATCACGAGAAATCTTTGACTTCCCATGGCAAGTGGGCCACTTCCCGTGGGAATTGTATCCATTTTTTTTTTGTTAGGGTTCTTGTAATTCTCTTCTTTTAGAAGGTGTTCTGCCCTTTTCGGATGTGGTGCGTAATAACCACAAGTTATTTTCTCTTTTTTAGAGTCCCTGGTCTCTTTAGCGAGACAGGTGTATCCAATATTAAAACCAAGGCAGGTATATCCAGTATTAAATCAGCTGCGAAGAAGTAGACACTACGTGCTCTTAAATATTTATGTTTTGAGCCAGCCAAGATTTTCCTCCGTTTGGGTGAATTCTCGTTTTCCCCAGAAAGCGGATATCTCCCGAACTGGACCGGGTTTTGTCTGAGTATTCCATGCAATGACACCATGAACTTTTCGAGGTTACTGGCATCAGCTTCATTTTAAATTTCTTTCATTAAATTTGTTTATGGAAGTCCTGCCTACTGAGATAACTAGCCCAACTACATTTAAAAATCATAAGAAACAGCCTCGTGAGCGAAGATTTAACACAAAATCTATATCCTAGCTCACTGTTACCTTTCAGTATTAATCCGATCGATGTTCTGCACATTTCACCACTAGCCAGCCACAAAGGCTTCACAAAGGCAAAACACGACGATACGCCAGTCTGTGCAGCTAAAGAAACAGGATTCCATTCACAGAGAAATAAGTGCCGCTACGCAGACTCAAAGCCACGTCCACACCCTAAATCTTAGAACAATGCATTTAAAACAAGCTCTAAAAGCATTGGGTTTTTTGCGTACATTCGCATCAGTCAAGTCTGTTTCCCGACTTCTGTGCCTATCACAGGACACTAAATCTAAAAGATGTGCTTGTGTAATCAAGTTTTACAGCAGAGTCGGACATAACAGGAGGGCATGACGTAACTTTACTGTATGCGCTTATAGCTACATTATAAATCTTTATGACAAACCCTGCCTTAGTACTACAGTACACAAGGCTACTACTGATGACGTTCCGCCTACAGCGCGAAGAACAGAAACCGGTCATATTGGTTTTAATAAAACCACCCAAATGTCAACTTCAGAACGTCTGATATTCCACCATAAGGGTGTAATTCCTTAAAGCTTTTGCTTTTATCATGTATAACATGATCGGGCATTTTTCCCTAAAAAATATAACAGTTCACCGACTTGGTGACGTCAGATAGTGAACCGCCTACCCCTTTCACTTTACAGAGAAACTTCTCACAAGAAACTATTCGCCTCATCCACTAACGGCATTGATCATAGGCAAAGATTCTTTGCGGCTAAAAGTAAACAAAAACATCGCCATCACTTGTCTACACAACAACCTACACTCCACACATTAAAACGAGGCACCAAAAGCAAGCTTTATTAAAGCATTGGAATATAATTGCAGGTGACCAGCAACTGTCCCGTCTGTTTCCCGACCGTCCTATTAGAGCCTATAAAAGGGCACCAAATCTCAGAGATTTACTTGTAAAATCAAGGTTTTCCCCAGACCAGGAGTCGAACGAAACAGAAGAAAGTTATGACGAAATTTTACTTAATGCGCTCATAGCTGCGTTATAAAACATGACAAACCATGCCCTAGTACTACAGTACACAAAGGCTACTACTGATGGCGTTCTGCCTACGGAACGAAGAACAGAAACCGGTCTAGTTGGTTTTTAAAAAAAAAACTTCTTTGTGTCAATCTCAGAACGATTTACAGACAGCAAACAAATACCTTTTTTTTTGCATTGTATTGTATTTAATTGGTCAAATTATGTTATCTTATACGATTTTGTAATTTACTGACTGATATTTTACCAAGTTGGTAGTATGGTAGTCTTCCTTGTTTAACGTTAGAATTGTATATTTCAGAAACTAACAAACATTGGTGAGCTGGCGTTAGGCTAGTTACTATTTGAGCCCGTACATAACGTTACAAAATAGACTGGACTATTTCTAGGTCTACGAGGCCAAGCCTACAGGTAGGCATAAAGTTATGCCTAGGCATACTTAATCGGTCTTAGCCTAAGCTAGCTTTGGCCTAGGTTTAAATTGCCAAAGGAGCATATAACATAATCTTTGATTTCATTTTATATTCCTATACAAATTGTAAGTGACGTAACACATGGTGAAAGAAAGATATTTTTAATTATTGGTCCTGAAATACCTTATTTTTGGTAACACACTGTGTACTGTATACAGAAGAATTGTTGCAACAGTAATTAACAGCTCTTTTTACAGTAGGTTACTACCTTTGGCTACAGTAATTTACATATTGCATTGAAAAAGTATTCTACTGTTGTTCACCTTACAGTAACTTCCGTAGGACTGTACAAATTACAGTCTTCTTACTGTTAAACTGGTTTCACAGTACACTGCCTGATACGTAAAAATAAAGTAAATTGCGGCTGGCAGCTCAGCTGCCAGTAATTAACTATAAATTTTGAGAGGGACTTTTTTACTGTGCACGCTGTTTCCCCACATTTTCAATCTTATGTTTTCTTCAGGTAACTTCTCCGATTCACTTAAATTTGCTATACAGCCATTCCCATCGACGAAAAAAGGCGACAAAAATTTTCCTGAAAATTAACTTCCCACCAGTTTACTTCCTTGCAGAAATAAAGTTCTAGGCACAAGTAATTGAAAAACGTCTTCATAAGTTGTGGGATGGCAATTCAATCTTGTTTGATTATCGACTTGGCTTCAGGAAGGGACATGACAAAAGTCATGCCCTTCTTGAAACCTTTAGTTATAGTCGTTTCCTTTTACACAGGAATGGAAACGTACTTAGGCCCTGTCTGGACCTCGAAAAAAAAACGCTTTCAGGACCTCTTAATCATAGAATTTTGCTACGCAACTCCCCACTTACGGTATTCGTTGTAAAGCCTTCGGTGTTATGTGCAGTTAACATGCTAGCGGTATCTTATCTGACTGGTCTCATGTTGACGATGAGGTTCCTCACGGCCCTGTTCCTGACAATAGTCAGAACTATTGTTGTGAAAATACTTAGCCCCCATATCCCGACCGAAAAGCTAACACCACTACCGGGAGAATCCTGACGCTATACTTCTGAGCTGTCCCTTCCTTACAAACTATCGAGACAGCGATCTGAGATGCTTATTCCAACCCCGCCACAGCCCTCCCTCCGTTCCAAATAGGATCAGCTTCCTGCGCAATATGTAATACGTAAATCTGTGTTCCGAACTAAATTACTTCCTGATGGGAAAGGCATTGAATAGCATGTATGGTGTATATGAAATTTATTTCAGTGGTTTTCTGGGATTACCTTAAGGTTCTACGAAACTGCTGAACCTGTTAAACAGAGAATGAGATCGGATTAGATAAAATCTATCAAAAAGGTGCTACTCGAATCTTAATTAATGCCAAACATTACATAATTGTAGCTGTATATGCGCTTAGGTTCGATTTGCAAAAGGTAGTTATTGAATTATTCTTGAAGTAGTTTGAGTGAGCTTCATGCACTACATACAAAGTGGTAAAAGACTTAATTAACAGATAGGCCAATACTTAGTAAAACTGTTACTAATTCACGTGAAAAATTATTACATTCACTTACAAAATTATTAAAAAATGTGAGAATATTTTAAGTGGCACCTATTCAAAATAGCTGCCACAAACCAAAAGAGTGAAAAGTATAGAGCATTGTATGGAAAATAAAGAAGACAATCACCTTTAAAAATATTTTAGACACATCTACTGTAAATTTTTGACCATTCTTTATGACAAAACTTCCAAGCTAATATTTTGGAACATTTTCGTCGAGATCTATATTAAATCAAAATGGCGTACAACAAATTGCCTGCCAAATAAATGAAATGTTTTACACAACTGTGTATAAACATTGCAAAATGCCAAATTCCATTTCGTAATGATAAAAATTAGTGCTTTGCAATCAAGCTGAATTTTCCAAATCTTTCAAACCCAAGATGGCGTGCATACCAAGTTGACTGCCATTGTGACATTTATGTCACTCATTATTATGATAATAACGAAAATAATCAATACAAATACTTAGAGCAACTGTGTCAATTTATTTTTCATGGATATTTTTCTCATTATTTTGATACTTTGCAATTACAATACTGAGCACCATTTTGTTGTTTTCGCCATATCGGTTAGCCTGGGTTCCTGCATGAAATATCAGAAAAATGCCTTTATTTTGAAGTACAATTTCCTGAAAAGATTTTTCATACTTTTTGGTTGAAATAAATTCTTAACGACTATGTTTTTTAATTGTATATTTTTGAGAGGAATTTTGACTGTGTTGATTTTACTTCATCGTTGCTTTTCGCCACATTGGCCGACAGGTACTTTTGTACAAAGTTTGTAAAATGCAGCGTGACATAAAACAATTACTTTCACCATTGCAAATAGGATTGTTATATTTTGCAATGCTTTTTTAGAAAATTTTCAGGAACATTTTATTCTTTTGGTCGACGTTGTGTATTTCTGCCATCTCAGTTTACCTGGATGTCACCAAAGTGTTCAAAATCTGGTTTGGAATTTTCTTCATAAAATTAAGCCATACTTTTTGAGAAGATATGTCTAAAATATTTTAGGACTATTTTCTTTATTATTATTTAATAAAAAAATTCTTACAATTCCCCCATCTTGGATTTGTCAGCCTTTTTGAGTGAGTGAGATCCAAACTAAATACTATAACCACTTGAGTTAATGTTCAGGTGACGAGGTTTCCGAAAAATGTTGGGTCGGTGAGTTGTGGGGGTCCTTTGAAGTACCTTTGAAGTACCTTTGGCCGATGGCCTAAATCTTATCACTATAGTCATAGCTATCCAACTTGCCAATCAATAGGAAATGCATGTTGGTATATTATTTTGTAGTTCCTGCTCGCATTGTGATTTAGTATAATCATGTTTATGAAATGAGAACTGGGCAATTTGTCTATCTCAATGATCAACGTAAAAATCACAATCATTCCTACGTTCTATGTTTGCTTTACCCTTAATTTACAAATGACTGATCATTGTTAATAAAGAACTTTGTTAATGGACCCGCTCCTTAGGAACTTTTCCTGACAATCACCCTTTTGAAATGGCTTTTCATACTAATGTAGTAACTCCTTTTACGAGTCATCCTTTATGTTCCTGGCACGATTATTTTCATTTATTTTGTTCCTGGGGCCTCAAGGGAAGATTAGCTGCTTATCTGTTTTGATTAAAAATAACACCGAAAGGGAGAAGGCGACTTAATGTACATTGGACATAACGATGATTTGAATGTATAACATTGAGTAGTATCTGCTAACCAGAAGTGCATAAATATGGAGGGGTGGTCGAGGGAAGGCCCCGCTCTAGCAAGACTTGTTGATGCCAGAACCAAATGTGTCATATTTAGGGTAAAGTTCTCTTCGTGTTGTTTGCTAATAACGGAAATTACCTTTCAAACATCTTCCACCGTATTCAAATGTCTTCCCACACGCCTAACTTTTCCTGCTTAGACATCTTTATCAATCAACATATTTATAACATTGAGTTAAATGCCCCACGGGGCCTTAATAAACAATTTGTGTGCCTGCAAACATTACGACAGTGAATATTCTACTCACTACTGTCAAATGTTGCAAGTATGATATATCCGATCATTTAAAGATAAATGTCGCATAAAAAACGATGTACCATTCGGAGTGCCATTTTTAAATCTCAGAAATACATATCGATGAGCTTAGTTTATTTTTTTTCTACAGAATAATGAGAAAATGTACCAACGTCTTATAAGTTTAGTTCAGTACATCAGTGTATTTAAGAAAAGGTTGGGTGCGTCTCCCACCGTTGTAAGGGTTTATAAACAAAGTAAACTTTATCAGCCTTTAACATGAAAAGTATGTTAAGTGTGTGTATGTGTATGTTTTTTTTTCCTGGTCTACACAAAATACAGTCTAAGTTGCGTGTATTGACTCTCAAATGTTTGGAAATTTCCCATCGTTCCTCGTAGACAACATTAAAGGCAATCTGAAACGACCCCTTAAGAGAGAGTTTTCTAAGCGTATAGTTAAGACACCAAAAAGTGACATGCTCCATTATAAAATGTCGCTCCCCCTACTTTCAATTATTTTCTGATTCTAGAATTTTTAACTTCAGTCGACAATTCATCATGCATGTAATTTGTTTTCTTATTAAGTATCAGCTTTCACCAAAGGTAATAAAGTTTTCATGTGAAAACGTTCCCTTCAATAGGCTATACAGATTTCATTTGTTGTAATGTATAGAAATACTATATTACTCACATTACGTTTGTGATTTTCTTCTGTCTCGTCCTTTATTTTATTCCAATCTAGGTTCTGTAATCAGAAATAAAGATATGTTACAATTATGTAATAAACACAACAATGTCGTACAGTAGTAAGTGTTTCTGAGAATGATGTGGATTTCAGGATGCCCAGATAGAAAGCTCTTGTCGTCCAGGAAAACATTGATATCAATTGATATCAGTTAAGAGATGACTCATACGGGGTTGACAAAAGAAATGATAAAATTCTGCAAGTCACTAAAACATCAATTTTGCATACGCAAAGGCACCGGCGTATTGGGGGGGAGGGCATTGTGTCATGGCCCCCCTCACGGATGCTAATTTTTTTTAGATCCTTAAAAATACCATTTCGCAAAATCTTTCTTTGCCAAAACTTTCAAGAGCTGTTATCAATACCAATTAGGTGTTCATTCAAGCAGTGGTCAATAGCCATGAAGGTTGACATTTGATGGCAGTTTATCTCAGATTAAACTGAAAGGTGGTCTAACTTTCAATG
>WURT03165922.1:0-28167 GCA_009936505.3 Holothuria glaberrima | reverse complement strand
TTAGCTCTATATAAATTATCTCTTAATTACTGATCAGATAGTTTACAGTTTGGTGAGTGATATCAATATTTCTCAAGGAAAGAATTTTAACTTTCATAACAAACCTCTCAGGGGATAACAATGCTACCAGTGTTCTTGTCATTAAGGTTGGAAAAAAAGGCTAACATTAGTCATTTATGGTATGTCCATCTTTCAATGTCACATATTTCAATATTTAGCTCATGTTTATTCATGATACAAGTGTGAAATAAAAATTACCTTGTAAAATAGTCAATATTTGATGGATTATAATGGGAATTGTAGCTACTTTCTGAACTTTTAATACCTTTTACATCAAATATCCAACTATGTAATTTTCATGTCACCAGACCTTTAAGGAGAAGCCTATCTCCACAAATGAACAAAATGATCCTAGAAATGCAATCCTTTATCCCACCGTAAATGCTTCAAAACTTTAAGTGGTATATCACCCTATACTGCAGCTGCACCAACTCAAAAATGCTGTACAGCCTGTATGTCTGACCTATTGGAGCAAAACTCCAACAATCTCTCCATTGGAACGTTTTGTTAACATTTCATTCCCTCACACAGGTTCCCTGAACAAGGTTTCAGCAGAGGTAGCATTGAAATACAGTACCAATCACAAACAGTTCCTTTTAACTAAATCTAAACACACTCACAGGGTTGATCTTTCATTCACAGATAAACTAAAACAGGGTGAAGTTACACAGACTTTGTTTAACTGGTAAAAATGGGTGGGCCAGAACAAAACCAATTGAAAAGGTCCCAAGATAATCTTTGATCAGAAATTGGAGATATACATTTTAATCTTTACATGCCAATTATATGCTATCCTGGGAGAGCTCAGAGCTCTCCAGCTTTTTCCACTCATGTGTCAATGTGGGTAACATATTTGGACCTACAACCCTGTACAATATTATCTGGAGCAATTCCCCACTCTAGTTCAATATTTTTTGAAGTTGAGTGAGGGCTGCAGAAATGAGAACACCCTTAAAACTTTCAACATTGACATGGGGGTAATGGAAAAACATGCTGAATATATCTCACAGGTCCAGAAATATCCCAATAATTTTGTCCAGGATTGTGGTTGCATCAGTAATTTTGTGTTGTTGAATGGGGATAAAACAAAACATAGAATGCTACATTATGTTATTTTGCTGTATCAAATCAGTATGATGGGCCATATTTTGAGCAAACAGCTAACATCAACATAGTGGTTACAATTTCCCAAGTTTTTAAAGTACACATTTCTGTCCTTGAGTTATGCCAGTGTTAACTGCATACATATAATCCTTTTCATTGGTTATGTGTGTTATTGGACATACATTTGATATTTTTAAGCCACGAAGATACTGCAAAGGAAGTTTTTGTGGTGATTTGAATGATGCAAATGTTGCAATTAAAATGCAACTAAAAAGCATTAATCTTGCTAAGAACAAATGTTATAAGTAATCTATTATTTGGATTTTGTAACAAATGTCCCTTTTATCTTGAATGCTATAGATACTTGGGAAAGATGTTTTCACAAAAATCATTGTGTATCATCTTGTCTATTTAAGTTTAACTTTGCTGACATTTCACCAAACATAAAATGCATTTTGCAATAAACATAACAATGGTTAGTATTTGTCATATTGTTGGCTGGGAGATTTTGGACCATTTAACTGTGAAATCTGCCTAAAGGGTAGATGAATTTCTTGAGACTCATTTAAAATCTGTGAGACAGTTCTGTATGTGTGGAAAACAAGATAAGATTTCAGTTGTTATTATTAATTTTTTTTTGAGTAGTGGCAAGTCAAAAAAGTAGGATAAAGTAGGATGAAGTAGGATTTTCAAGAAAAAAGATAGAAGTAGGAGGAAGGTCAACAAATTACCAGAAAGTAGGATATTTAGGAGACACTTGAAAGCCTGTTTACCACCAAAGAATGTATTTCACTTTACATGTAAATTCTTCCTATGTTCATCATTTTTCCTTTAACAGGATTCCTCACCCTTCTGTAACTCACGGTCCACTTTTGATAGTTGAAATTAAACAAGGACCTCCTTTTCCTTAAACATGAATCTCCACTAATATATTTATGAATTAACTATACTAAATAAGCTTCAACATTAAGCACCAGATGTTACTAAATTTTCAACTTGGTCCAATGGGATAAAAAAAAAAATGACAAAACTAGAGATTTAACCGATGTTTGTGCATTTTTGTACAACAAACTTTGAAACCCACCAGACAAAGCTCCACGGTCCACTGGTTAAGAAATGCCGTCTAGGATGATTCTACCAATTCTTCCCTTTCCACAAACTACTATGTCAGACCTTTTACTACGATTTTTACATCACTTTTACAAAAGAACAACTCAACTTTATCTCCTTATTTAACATATTCAGAAATCATCCACCAACTGCTCTTCATAACTTTGTGTAAAACTTTCTCATGAACTGACCTAGGAAGGCATGGGTTCTAACTATCTTACCAGTGGTGAAGCACAAGGGCTTCGGGAATAGTTGCATCAGTTCCTCTTTGGGAATCCCCACCAAAGCAACAGAAGCTATTATTTATTATTCAATCCACCATTGAGAGTACAATGAATAGACTTTATCATCAAAGACAAAGTCACTTCCCGAACAACTCATGACAATGGCAACGACCTACTTCTGCCACTGAAACCAAATATTTGTCAACACAACATACCCTCTCATTTCCAAGAATACTTTAGTCCCACTCAAATGATGAGAAACACAGAACACAGTGGTTCTGAAGTAGTTAATGTTGACTGATTGGGGAGTGTTTAAGGATCTACTACAGAACAAAAAACAGCTGAGAGAAGGGGAAGAGGGACGATGGTTGTTAACGCCATTGTTTAGAGTTTGCAGCTGTATTAATATTCCACGGCTCAATGAAAATGAAACTAACTTACAGTATTATTAGGCCCCAGCATCTTAAGGATATTTTACTTCCATATCTCAATTCTTCATGACTTTTCAATCTTCAAATTATTGAAAAATGTCTATAATAATGAACAAGTTATTTTGCATAAACTCTAGCATAAAAACTGAAAATGAACAAGCTTTTAAAAGAGGTCACTCAATTTTTACAAAGTTTCATGACTGTCATGACATCTACCAGTTTTTAAAATACCAGGACTTTTCTAGGCCTGGAAGTTCAGATAAGTTCCATGAATTTTTCAAAAACAGCTGGAACTATGTGTAATTCAAAACAAGACAAGGGGGAAATGAACATGTGCTCCAGAACCAAGAAGAGGTAATCAGAAAAAGTTTGAAAAGGACTGATCTACTTCATGGTACAGCTGCTTACTTGTTCAAGTTTGGGTTTGGATCATTCTCGCCATAAAGCAACCGTCTCTTTCCAGGCTCCCAGCTAGCTATACCAGACAGTATATCTGCTGCATGAAGCATTGTACAATTGCTTGAAATCTGGAAACAAAAGTTTAAGTTAATTTTAGAAAGTTTTTTTTCATAACAAAAGAATTTTAATATTAGCTCAGACTTTCAAAAAATTAAGATTACACTGGATTTTGTTTGAAAGTTTCCTACTTTTACAAGTCTAATCATCATCTTTAACTAGCTTAGTGGCTTTTGGACAATCTAATAAATTCTTTTCAGGTATTTAAGTAAAGATTAACGTGTCCGTCTCTAAAAATAACCAAACTTGAATGATGCAGCATTGATGTTAACAAAGCTACCTTGCCATGGCGTAACCATTTCTTGATAGGTTTTAGTAGTTCTAAAACTATGGAGTCCTTGAGGAGACATTCAGTACATGCTGATTCCACAGTACACAATGTCTTTATCGTTTCAGTGACAAGGTCAGCAGGGCAGTTGGATGAGAAAGGCATTTCTAATGAAACAAAAGAAAAAAAAGTTATATTGGACATCTCCAATAGCTCAAAAAAACCAGAAAGCCAAAAGGATTAGTGATTCCTTGACTTGACATATGTGTATACTGTAACAAACATGAATCATCGCCATGACAAGCATGAGATCCCTCACAGCAATCCTATTTGAGATATCATGTTAAATTAATACTGTTTTAACCTTTTGACCTGTAATGACCCCAAAGGACCTTCGACTTCCACAAAAAACAGTCATGATCATCTCCTCAATATGGGCAATCCACATGCTAAGTATGAGATCCCTCACAGTTATGCTTCTTGAGATATAGTGTTTACAAGATCTTGACATTTTGACCTCTGGTGACCCCAAATGACCTTTAACCTCCACCAAAAACAATAGAGATCATCTTTCTAAAATGGGTCATGCACATGCCAAGTATGAGATTCCTTGAAGTTAAACAACTTGAGATAAATTGTTTACAAGCAATCTCCAAGGTGTTTACCATTTGACATCTGGTGACCCCACATGACCTTTGACCTTCACCAAAAACAATAGGGATCATCTACTCAATAAGGGGTATCTACATGTAAAACATGAGATCCATTGATTTTACAATTCTTGAGACAGTGTTTACAAGCCAAGCGTCACATACATACACACATACATACACACACGCACGATATCACCATCGCATAGATTCCTATGACTACGTCAAGGAATAAAAAAAAAATCATCTGAGGTATATGTCATATGAGCTATATCACAATAAACATTGCAACGTAGTGAATTTCAAACCAAATATTTTGGCTGCTGTTGTAGTATCTAATGAGATGGGTAGTTGTATGTTTACATGCAGATGGCTACTTCCCTGTTTCCATGGTCAGCAACAACACTTCCCTGTTTGTGGTAAGTTATGTTGAAATCAATTACAGAGTAGGGGCTTCTAGTGTTGCCAAAAATAGACCATTGTTCCCAAAAAGTACACTACTGAAATTCATTACAGGTTGCACAAGGATGATAACAAGCCTCTTCCTAGAATTTTCATAAATTGCAAGACAAATACTAGCAGCAGTGTGCTAGCAGCAGTGTGTAAAATTGCAAATATTTGCTAAAGGCCTGACATTACAGGGAAAGGTAGCACAACACAAGCTTCTCTAACACCTTTAGAAACAGGAGAATAAGGCCTGCATTTGAGATGGGTAAACTTTCATTTTAAGGGACAAACATTTCTAGATGTTGATTAAAGGTATCATTTTTACCTAGAAAGATAAAGGAAGCAATTTTTTTTCATTGCAGTCAAGAGAAGTTCATTTCGTATATTAAACCAGTCATGTAATTTTAAAGAAGTATGTACAGTAATTCATAGTTATTTTAACCAAAGGGGATCAATGTTCTTCCTGAAATTTATGTCAAAGTTTATTTGGTTTAAATTGACACACTTTCATCCAGGGTAGGTTAATTTGTTTCACTAGGGTAAGACACCCTTGCACACACAAGTGGCTACTAGGCACATGCTACGAGTACCCTGCAGACTAGTTGCTACACTAAAGAGAAAGAGAAACTATAAAGGGCCCATGGCTGTGAATATCTAGTGAATCCAGGTCAGGTACAATAAGCATAATGAAAGCAGGGAAATGAACAGCACAGGCTTGATGATGTAATATTTCACCCATCATTCATCAAACAGTTATTTTTTAACTGTCAAGTTTCAATCTTTGCTGAGCAAACCAGGGATGGGGTGTAAAGCCTATCATATCACATGTCATGCAGCTAATATCTATTGTATTCAATATCTTTCAGGATTCAAATGTTTTGTTCAAAGACTTATTGCTTTTGTCTTCACATAATTATAGAGGTGAAATGAACTTCTACCAAATAGTCACCTACTTTGTTGGCATGTCCTGCAATGACCAAACCTGAGCGCAGAATACAAAAGATGAAACAAAGGCAGTTCAGAATGTGCCTATAAGTATGAGCTCACTGATGCCTGTTAGAATTCAAACAGCTTGCTTGAGCCCACATTTGCACTGTTTCTAACTATTGACAATGATTGATAACTGTGCCTCTTAGCTCCCCAACTCCGGCCCTATCTTCAGTCCAATCAGTCTACAGCCTACCTCCATCAACAGAGTATGAAAGTGGTGCACTAAAAATGACAGTTTCTCTCTCAATTGCATGTGCCCCCTTGTTCAAAGTTTACTAAGTAAATTATTATGTAAACTTCTTAAAATTTAAATGATGCATGTCAACAAGTTATTCAGAGAGGTTGCTATAAAACAGTTTATTTCATACCTGAACTAGGTGAATGAAGTGGCTCCAAGTGGTCAGTTACAAGCTGAACTAAGGAGAGCATAAAGTCACTTGCTGACACTGAGGAAGAAATAATGGACAGCAATATAAATTACTACTTACCCCTGGCAGTGATGTTTTATAAGCAAACACAGCTTTGAAAAAGTGAAACTTTTATAAGTGGCAACAAATAAGAAGAGTCAAAGTTTCTAACATACACAGTTGTTCTTACTCATAACAAACTGTAAATGTTTTATCTTTTTATAAAGGTTGCAACAACAAAGTTGATGTACAATATTACTATCTGCTTTATGCATCAACAGAGATGAATTCAGAAAGGTTATTGTTGGTGAAATGGATGGGAGGGAAAAGTCTGTCTTACCAGTTACAGCATCTGACAGATGGACAGGAAACAATGCCCGTCCATTCTTGTAGCACAGCAGTCTGCCTAATAAACTCAAACAATGGTAGAAATAAAGAAAATCCACTTCTTTGTCTGTGTAATGAGTCCTCATGGTACTTGGGTCTAAAAGGAGAAAAACAAAAGATTTCATACTTTTGTCTATAACCTGAGATATTTTAGTTTTGTCAGGCAACTTGAATGTGGCTTATGGAAATTCCATGTATAAAACTTCCTTGAATAGTGGTACATTAGATACAGTATAAGAACTGTGCTGCTGGCCCCTACAGTGTGGCCAAAGCTCATTTCATGCAGTGGATGAGCTCCAATGTACTATGAAGTCTAAGTGTGATGCAACTGGACCTAGTATGAAAGTAGCTTGATATGGAATATTTCTTTACAGCTACAAACAGGTGGCTCTAAGAGATATAACATACATAATTACATTAATGGTTCAAAGAACGTGCGATTATTTAACCAGTTAACTGCGTATGACGGATGTATCCCTCATGTCGTAACTTCATCCTACGTATGATGGATATATCCATCTTGTATATATATATATATATGTATATATATTCACTGTACTTAATTCCGCAGTGGGATGAAAGTTTTATTTTAATTCCACACTTAACTGGTTAGAGCATAAACAACAGAATGGTTTTACCCCATCTTATTGCCCTCATATGTATTCATGAATGGAAAATAATTGGAAACCTGAATTCCTTGAAAGAAAAATATTTGGTATTTTGATGAAGAATTAGGCAATTGGACCAGTTTTTTATGTTTACATGAAAACAGGATATAAACACTGCACAACTTACATAATTTCAACAGTCTAATGACCAAAATACTGCCACCATATATGTTGGGATGGGGTGAGCAATAATTTAAATTAAGTAGAATGCATTTGTAATTTAATTTTCTCTGACTCTGCCAATTGTAAATTAAAACAGTTTTACCCTGGTGATCTAACAAGGAAACTGCATAGACTTTTCCTTTGTTCATGGAAAGTCTGTTGTGCATTGTCATTTACAGGTATGTCACAATGCTTGCTGTGTTTGCACAAGCCCCTGTTGCACAAAAAGTTACACTCCTTCTCAAGTTTGACTTACACAGGCCTATTATACAGTCAATTAAATTTAGATCCAGTGTTACTCCTGACAATGGGGCCAGAACAAGTAAGAAATCAGAGCTACTTGGTGCTAAGTCATACTGTGTTAAAAATTTTCAGTATTTTCAAGGTTGTAAAGAAGAGAATCTGCTGATCAACTCAAACAAGTTACAGGCTTGTAAAAACCCTTACAAACATTTTTAAGTCCACTACTAACTTAAGTATGATGCTTAAAACCTCCGAAAGAGCTGAACCCTATCACCCAACAAACTCCCTTGCCTCTGAGTCTACAGTGTAAGATCCCATATTTACAACACACCACCACTGAACATTGACATTGACTTTTTTATATTTTCATAATTCCAATGAATATTTACATTTATCACAGTCACACTATGCCAAATATATATCTATTCTTCACATAAACTGCTTTACCCCAAACACTGCTGTCAATCAAGTGAACTTATAGTGATTGCATCTACCAATATATCAATATCATGGTATCTACCTTAGGAGGACTCTTATAGTTTCGTAGGTTAGAAGCTGAGCCATAAAACCTCATCTAACTATAAGCTTCGTAACACTGTTGACCATTGTTTTACTAATAATTCATTGCATATTTTCCCCAACTTTCTATTTCTTCCCTAATAACTGAACAATTTCAAATCTTTTACTATTCCTTCTGCTAAGTACCAGTGATTTAACAGAGCTTAGTTTTCAGGTTAAGTGTTTCCCCAAATGATGTGAGTTCAGAAAAAGATTGCTTACCCATTTCTAGAAGTGAAAAAAATGATGCCCCCCCCCAAGCCTATCCCCTCTTCTTCCTCTCTCTTATTTAGAACTGACAAAATATAAGTTTTTATTTCATGGTCTGTAAATGATGTAGATGCCGCTAGAATTCAATAGGAGATTTTAGCCAAAATCACCCTACAAAAAGGCCTTTTCCTGTGTAAACCTCTACACTTGCAACAGTTAATCCCTTTTGTAAGTAAGCTAGCTCTGTTGATCAAACAGTCTTTAAAGTGTTAATTAGATCCAAGTCTTTGTGAACAGCTGTTATTCAAGGATGACATTGATTACATCTGTGTCTTATTGCAATACAACAACAAACCCCTTTAACTCTATTGCATGATCTCAAGATAGCTGCTCAGGAAGTTTTCTGATAGATTGTGGATTAATAGTGGTCAACTAGGGGTAGGTGAAATTTGGTATTCTATTCTAGCATCATGATTAACTTTTTCAGGTATTCTCACCCTCTAAATCATACAAACTGCTGGCCTTAGGGGACTTTGCCCCCTATAGACCCCATGCCTACATGCACTGTTTTACATGGTGGTTATGAATACTGTAAACTTCCTGGTGAAACCGTGTACTGCACTGAAATCTTAGAATAAGAGTAGTGATACAACATGCATGCTGTTGCACTGGAAAAAAAAAACCAACAACCTGGCAATGATTTATACTGCACATGTTGCAAAATATAAGCTTATCCTTGACATAGACTGCTTTACCCCACAATACTGCTGTACATCTAGAAAAGATTGACAGAGGTATTGCATCAAATAGACTTCCCGAGTTTGAAATAATCAGGTATGTATGATCACCCAAGATATTGCTTAAGCAATGCAGCAACTCAGCCATACCCTTACACTTTGACCTCACAAATAATATTAGTGTTCCACTCTGGTGAACACTGTTTTCTAAAAGGTTGCTCCATTACAATAGCACCTTGTTACTCCACCTGTTACACATTATCAACTGTTCCTTCACTGCACCCATGGGTCTTCGATACATGACCTCATGAATGGGGAAAGCCAAGAAGTGTATTTCTGCATGGTACAGGTGCAATGACAAAACACACAATGACGTGCACAAGAATAATCATTAGAGGAAATTTCCATTAGCTGGAATTGAGAAAATGTTAACCACAACTAATCACCATAGCAAGTAAACTGTGCAGCTCAACTTCCTGGCAGGCATTAACCTCATCTTGACTCCTGAGAACTTAATTGTAGTATTGATGAAAGTGACTTATGCATGACACACTAAAAAGCTATGCCTGGCGTGAATGGCAGAGCCAACAGTTGCGAGGAGAAAACCACTGAGAAAACAAATCAAATCAATAAGGTGGCCTAATCTTACTCCCCCCCTGATCAAGTTGCCACTGGCAGACAGGGTTAGAGTAGGAAGTGGGAAATACCTGTCATGATAGTTGGACTTTAGACAAGTGTGAAGAGTTATTTCAAGTGTGATGAGTCACTCTGAAATAAATAACTACCTTGAAATATTTGATTGTCCACAATATATGAAGTTGTACATGAATCACTGGACTGTTTCTCATCTATGATTTTTATCATAAGGGGCAGTAATGACTTCAAAGCTCTTGTGATGTGAATAAAGCATACAATAAAGCCCTGTTTATCCAAATCCCATTTATCCCAAACCCTGTTTATCTGAACTGGCCTCTGTATTTACCACAATGTTATTCAACATTATTACAGTTGCATCCAATGTATTTGGATAAATGGGATGGTGCTGTAGTTAGCTATTTATAGTAAATCATTACAAACCTATAAAAATTCACAAAATTCACCTCAAAATCAATCCATCAAATAGTGACCACTCTATGGGGTCATTGCTTTACACCTGTTTTTCCAACTTTCATTTTGAATACAGTTGTAACACCGATATGCTATTAGGGATTTCTTTTTGAGTTTATTGAGGAAAATCAGTGTACCTAACCACACTGTTTGCTAGTTGGCACATAATAAAAGGAGTTCATTTATATAGGGATACCATAGGACAAACTAACAACATACATTGTTGAGAAAAAGAGATACACTTTGCTAAGGATATTAAATAATCTCAATGGTTCTTTCATACACAACTGTAAAGTGAAGCAGCTCCTTTTGGTTTCATGCTACCAAACCTTTAAAAGTCCCAAATGATCTTTCAGTAAATAAAACCCTAATGGAAGAGCAGATGCTGTTCAAAGTAAGTGCAACTGCATTAGTTGAAATAAAAATTGTAACTAGTTTTTGAGTTTCAATGACACATCTCGATTACATGTGATCAAAGTATTCAAGTATGAGACAGTCAAAACTCTAGGGGACTGGGCAAAAACAAATTAAATAATACCTAGTGGTCACACAAGTTTGCTAAAACAAAACAGGTCAACCATTTGATTTGCTTCATGTTATAGTTTCCATTTGTTCTGATTTTATCTCATCTGTGAAAAGCTTTTGAACCCATCATTCTTCAATGTATTATTCATTCCACCATAACCTACCATAGTCTAGCTTCCATACATTTAGAGGTTCTGAAGTTTGTCTTTTTTAGTTGTGTACTGCTTTTTACATCTCAAAGTTTGCTGTACCTCTCACCTCTGTAACTGAACCTTTGATCACATCAATGATTTCCTGCCCACTGAACTTTCTTGTCAAGTACACAATATGCACAATGATTACAGCATGCATATAAAAACAATTCTAAGAACTGTAAACCTTACCATGGGAACTGTTTAAGCAAACCTAGAAGCCCTCTCCCATTTTCCAACTAAAAATCTGTCTTTACAAGCTGGATGAATAAAAATAAAACATTGAAACTATCCTTCACAATGAATACAGTCAGTGAAAATATCAAAGCAACAAAAAGGTTGGTCTTTTTAATCTCCAACTGGAAAATAACTCTCACAGTAATGTCACACTAACATTTGCAGGAGAACATGACATTCAATGACATCCATGTGAATCCCTTATCCAGGTGATAGCATAACTTGGCTCCCATTAAGCAATGACGACATTCTGCATCTCCCCAAGGGAAACCCTTGTCTTATGATGTTGCAAAACATACATCATGTTTTGTATCTCACAATCAGATACCAGCTTTTACTTGGCCCTGCAAAAAATCATATCTTGGAAGGCCTATGCAAGTGTTACAATTGTATACTTCCACTTTCACTTCATATCTGTGATACACAGAAATAAGCATTTTTTTCTTATTTATTGTCCCTTTTAGATTTGCATCAAGCTCCACCCACTCATTAAGATGCATAATACATGTGACCCACCTATTCTTTGTCTTTCAAGTCTTCTACTGAGTGCTGTTACTGCATCACCATGTGTTCTTGATGAGATGAATTTTAAACACTGCTCAACTGCATCCTCCACCTGAAAGAGGACAGAATTTGCATTTTGTTGAAATTTATTCGGCATTTACATCAGGAAAACCACTTTTAGCAAATAAGAGCACTTCAAAAGCACATTTCAATTTCCACATGAAACCAACAGCAATAAACAAAACATGAGATAATAGAAAATTCTATTCTTGCTTAATTTTGTAAAACATGAAAAGCTATCAAAAATTGTTAAAAGGACCATGTGCTTCCTAAGTGCCATACATAGAACTGTGCACTTCATTCAACAATGTCTATGTAAGCATGTTACATGGATACATCAGCATGCATATACAGACATACAAATAAACACAAACATACAAACACATTCATCACACCCTGCAGTCACTATTTTGGGCAATTGGTCCTTAAAGGAACCAAACATACGATGTACAGTTGTACACCGCATTATATGGAAAATATATGTTTACGATGCACAAAGATGATACAAAGTAAATAGCTTTTCTCAAAATAAAGCCATCCAGTCTCAACCATCAACTCCAGCAATAGACTTTATGCATATGACTTCACAGAGCAGAAAGTGCTCCCTCGTTTGGAGGCAAGCACGTTTCATTGCAAGTTACACTAACAATTGCAGACAGCTAACTTGTGAATCAATTAGATGCATCCATTCTACTACTCACGCATGCAAAGTCTTCCTCATATATGCAGTGTACTCCATTGTTTTGCCTCCAAAATGACGTTGCATGACATTAATGCGTAAAGTCTTATCTTTTCTTCTCAAACTGTCATGCCTAACAAGCTTAAATGAATGTTGCACTATGTGAAATTTGCAATTTATGAGCTACAAAACAGAAAATTTCTTTCTGTAAAAACCTTACTTTTGAAAATAAAAGTTACCCAGCTATATTAATTTGAATTGCCTATCAATCTGTATCTATAAATCATTCTTTGAAAGATGTGAAGATTTTCTGTACCATATAAACAAGGTTTCTGCTTAAACTAATGAGATAAAATATAAATGTCAATACATTTCAAATGTCATATAAATAAATAAAACTAGTAATGGGTAAATTTTATCTTCTGTCTGTATGAATTAATCCCCCTTCCTTGTTCAAAAGTCAGCATTACAACTACAACTGCAATTTTGCTTTCTGTGTCATTCAGCAAGATTTGCAGGATGTCATAATAGTAACTGTACTCAGGTTCTTGAAACTTTCAGGACATATTCACTATTTGTGATGGCACTAAAAAGTGGGGACTTACCAAAGATATGTTGCTTTCAGCAAGACGGATTACTGCTGTCCGGCTGTAGTCACCATGCTGATAAAAAGAGAAACCGTTGATTGAAGGCTTAATATCATTAGTGCCTATATACCTCAGTTACAGCAACCAATCCCCACCATGACAGAAGCATCACCTGGGTCAAATTTTAATTAAATGAACAGTGTCTTCTTTTTTGTAACATTTGCTTAAGTTTCATACTTCTACATCCTAGAAAGTATATGCCAGCAGCAGTCCAGCAGAGACTGATGAATTGGCCCTTTACTACACAGTTTGTATTGAACAGTGCAAGCTTCCTTGCAGGTTGTTGGTGTCATTTTGTGACATTTGCCTAAGTTTCATACTTCTACACCCCAGAAGATATAAGCCCTAGTGGGGTGGTATCACTGGTAGTCCAGTAATGACTGCTGAATGGGCCCTTTACTACACATGGGTTGTATTGAACAAGGCAAGCTTCCTCACAAGTTGCATTGTATATCAGATCCCGAACTGGAAATGGGCTAATCAATGATCACATTGGTGTGTTTCAACACCAACTGTCTGTCCCAAGGATTGGGTAGCAAATTAACTCCAATCAACAATGAGGTGCAACTGGAAGTAATTCTCTTTTGCACAAAGTTAATGTTGTGTGCCAAGACCAAACGGACCTCTAACTACATCCCTTTTCATCCCCCTAGCCAATGAGCGGGTGTGTTAGTGAGGGAAGACAATGTTGTTTGGACTCTTTGAGCCAAACTTTGTAAACTTGTTAGATACTACTTGCCACTGCACAAGCTATATATTTGCTGCAACAAATTAACCCCAGTTTTACAAAATTAAGATACTCCAGATTTTGCAAGAAAAATATTTTAAGTTACAACAATCCAACCTGGTAACCAAAATTGTGCAATGTTGCTTTACAAGGCAAGTTAATAGAAAACAATATGACACGTGCTATATTACACACTAGGAACTCCATATATACAGGTAGGTCAATACAATAGACCCAGAAAAACAGCATTAGCAAACTTTATTTTGAGAACAACAGGCTCTCTAACAATGATTTCATTCAGCTAAATTACTAACTATGCTAACACATTAGACAAGAACTATTAACTAATGCATGTCAAACTATTTCAAGCTTTGTCTAGATTTATACAATGCCTTGCAGACATTCTAAACTAAAATTAGTCAAAGATTATGTGAGCCCAGTCAGTATACTTCAAGGGACATAATTATTCCACAATCAGGTATTTATACACCACTAGATATGAAGCAGGCAAATACACACATAACAAGCTTTTTTTTATATTTCCATCCAGTCACATGCAACACAATGAAAAGACATATTGCATGCAATGTGCATCAGTAAGATTGCCCTTCAGAAGGTGACAAGACAAGGTGCACAAGTCAGTGTGGACAATTGTTTCAATACCCTCACAACAGCTTAATAGTCACTGGACAAATGATGAATCTTGCAGATGAGAATGACACCATCGCAAAAACAATGGAAACTACGTAATTTAAAAATAAAAGCTTACCATCCAAGTTTTAAACCAGATAGCCTTGGGATCTACAACTGACATGTAATGTGATGGAGTCAAGGGATGGTGCATGCCAGATTCTACTGTAGGGCTTGTGACAAGGAGGTCAAAGGTTGCTTCCGTAATTTCATCTAGAAACCTATCAAAATATGCAAAGGTAGACTTTTTAGCAAAAATGTCTAGCTGTTTTGTAACTGTATGACCCAAACTAAAGAATTCCATATTCATAATTGCCTCCTTTAACTATGATGGTTAACTTATCTAAAGGAAGGTGGGATTCCCCATACTCAAAGCATGGTTACCTCAGTAACTATTAACATCATCAAAATTTCTTGACACTCTGTAATATTTCAGTGTGCCCTTCATTTTCTTTGCAGGCCCTAGACACAGACCTACTTTACCTATACTGAGTAGTCCAAGCCCGCCTGCATCAACAATGGTAGAAACATAAAAGATGTAACTACAACTCAAAAATTCAGCATTTATTCTGCACTGTATAGATGAGTACTGTGTGCATGTATTAGTAACCCAAAACTAAGATCCATCTGCGAAAAAATTGTAAAGAATCTGTTTTCAACGGATTTGAGTAGGTAAAGGTGTCTAGATTCACCCAAAAAAAAAAAAAGATGCCACCTGTGTCGGCTGGGGAACTTCAAAATGGTGTCCAGAATTGCCGCCGCACGCAATTTTTTTTCGTAGGGTGGGTAGGGCAAGTTATGAATTAGATCAGATTTAACGACACATCAACACGAATGTGTTATATAGTGTCAACTAGATAAAAAGGTAAAAGTTTAAATACGGTTTCAAATATGGTTCAAGTTCAAGTTCTGTTTCAAATAGGTCAAATACGGTGCAAGTCCTTCCCTTTAGTCCCCTCTTACGACTGGCGGGAAACACCGTGGGCATATTCTACAACCCCCTGCCCACAGGGGGCAGCAAGTTATGAAGTAATCATATAACATTACTTGATTAGATTGAGAAAATGATATTTAGATTTAACTAAGTTCAGGCTGAATGTATCCCTACTTTTACTCCGAACTTCCCTTAGTTTCTTCACTACCCTTACACCCAGAAACATTAAAAAATCTCTTTTTTGAAGTACCATTAAGTTATCATATTCAATCAAAGCAGTTATCCTTTACAGTGTCAGTATCATGGGACTGAAGGCACTTGAGTTGCAATAAACCCAATGTAGCAACACGTTGTGGCCACTATTCCTACGGAACATGAACAGGTTAGCTTGATATGAAGCCAGAAAGGAAGACGCTATAAATAGTCATGAGCAAAGACTCCAATTACACAAATAAATCATAATATTCCCCTCGCTATCCCACGAAAAAAAAACTCGCCCGCTGCACATGTAATGAACAATATATTGAAATAATGAGGAAAATGTTTATAAAAAATATGTTGAACTCACTGACTCTTAAAATATGGTCACGGTTCATACCAAAAAAATTGACATTATGTTAAAGAACATTTTTGTTGGAATGGAGATCAACAAAGATGGCGGAAAAGCAAAATGGTCGCTAATGATAAAATAACAATGTAGCATAAAAATAGATGATAATAATCATTAAAAATATATTTCCATTGAAAACCCCATATATCTTTATAGCAGATTGTACACACAATTCACAGAATATTTTTTTATATTTTATTCAGGACCCCATACTAACCAAGATGGGGGAAACAACAAAATGGCAGCCAATAGAACGATCATAAATGTATAAAAATAATAAAAGAAATAATCATTAAAATTACTTCTGACACAGGTAAGCCAAACATGTGACCATGTGGTAACTTAATGGTACTTCAAAAAATCAAAGATTTTTTAATGTTTCTGGATGTAAGGGTAGTGAAGAAATTAAGGTAAGTTCCGAGTGAAAGTAGGGGTACATTCAGCCTAAACTTAGTTAAATCTAAGTATCATTTTCTCAATCTACTCAAGCCACATTATATGATTACATCATAACTTTCCCTACCCACCCTACGAAAAAAAAATTTCGCGTGGCAGCAATTTTGGACGCCATTTTGAAGTTCCCCAGCCGACACTGGCAGCATCTTTTTTTTGGTAAATCTAGACACCTTTACCTGCTCAAATCCGTTGAAAACACATTCTTTACAATTTTTTGCAGATTGGTCCAAAAATCATCTAATTTTGGGTTGCTATATCCCCATAACTCATACAAATAAGTTAATAACTAAAAGGTCTGGTTCTTACACTTGATTTCTCATGGAATATGGAGGACACAAGCTTACTACTTACTAACCAAGTTGTAAATTATCTTAACCATTTTTTTACAAGCAAATCACCTACTTTTGTCTTATATGTTTAAAGGCATGTGTACAAATACATGGTCAGACAGGCAGTGGACAGCATGACAAACACACAGACTTACAGCACACAAAATATACACAATTTTTCGGAATATTTTTGCATTTTCGTACCTCTCTGGGAACCTTATCCAAAAGGATTCTGCTTCAATCTGAAACTCGTTCATTAATCGAAACTGATGGTGAAAGCAAACATACAATAGTTCTTACAAAATGGTATTCTAGAACCTATACCATTCTTCTTTGTAATGCACAAAAGAAAAAAACATCTAAGGTTCTACTGAACAACAGAGAATATTACAACAAGTTAAGCAAGGTTTTGCAACATGAGAAAGTTAGAACAAGAGTTTGCTGGGCGTAGTGATTTGGTGGAGATAATTAGGTGAAGGTGATATGATTTGGGCAGCACTTTCTGAGCCTTGGGTTGTGAGAAAATCATAGGTTGCAGAGCTGCAGTGACATGTCGCCAGCAGCATCCATGGAAACAAACAACAAACCACCCAAAACAGATCATATCTGAATTCTGAGAAGACCAACTCTTTTATTGACAGAGGTGATTTTCTAATTGCAGCTAGCATGACCCCAAAAATATAAAGCAAAAAAAAAAAAAATATATAAATAAATAAATAAAAGGGAAAATGACAAAAGCAAAACCACTTGGCTTTGAAAATTTCTTACATCTATGAGTGCTCTTGGAAAATGGTGAATACTGGTAAAATGGGCCATTATAAATATGGGGAATCAAAATATGGACCACATACGAAAAAGGGTTGTGAAGAACTGTAATACATCCCACTGATGGAAATGAGATAAATATGTACACTACCATAAAGGTATTGAAAAATGTACATCAGAAAGGGCTAAAGCAACTGTGAGGAATCAAAATATGGGCTGCATTTGTAAAAGTTACAAATCAGAATGACAAACACAGTTCTTGTTTAATGGAGTATAATAAGGTATTTCGGAAGGAACACAAGGAGCGTAGGTCAAAGGTCAAATGAGGGGAATCGGCAGGGAACGGATGAACATTTTTCCACCACCACTGTGGAGCTAGAGGCTATATACAACCAATGAGAGCCGCTACGCAGACACTCGGCTGATGGCGAGATGTAGACATACAAATATTACACGTATGTACGTTCATAGGCACGCGATACGCGAACTGTATACATTGTATGATTGTACAACGCGTACACCACGTACATTATGCAGAAGACAAAACACAAACTTTAACTTAACTAAAGCATGTAGCTAAGCTAACTAGCTGGCTGTAACTCATAAGCCTCACAGTAGTCAGGATGGTTACGTTATCGATGCAGTTTAGGGAACATTGTCATTCAGCTTACAAAATTTATGCTATTGAGATTTAGGCCTATGGAAGATGGTGATGTATCTACAGATTTAATTCGATAACGCTGAGTCAAGAAAACTAGGACTTAAACTAGTCTCTTTTTGAAAGGGGTAAGCTTGTCGCACTAACGTTAATAGTGTTTGCCACACTGAAAATGCCCAAACTCTAAACTCTAACCTTGGGACTACATCACATTTCCATTTAGAATGGAAGAAATGTGAGTGATAATGATCACTCAAAAAGTATTGTACAGGAATAATCTACGATTTCCCTTCACTAACCTCCTTGATAAAGTTTGTTAGCATCACCTGACACAAACCGTCTAGGAGTGCATGCAGTATAGACAGTCCATGTTAGTATGCTCACTCACTATATACTGATCGATCACACTATGCACTGCTGTATGTAGCTAGTCGCACTAGTACTGTATGTATTGTATATGTACAGTGTACTGCATGACGTGCGTGCATATATGCGAACGCATGCCGGATTTTTTGCCGTCTAATAGAACTCTGCATGTTACTAGTTGTGCATGATATAGGTACCCTGCACTGAATGGCCATACAGGTGTACGTGCGAGTAAGAGTGCATACGCTACCATGACTATGCAGAAGACATTCCACACGTCTGCTAACAATTCCATGTATTGAAACAAAATTTCCTGAAAAGGCAATAAGTTTGATTCATTTTTGACAATGCTCCAATTTTTACGAGTTTTCAAAAAGATTTTTTATCGCTAAAACTTCCTTAAACATCTCAAAGCATCTCTAAAGCTACTGGAATCCACTAATTTTCTTTTTACAGAAAGGAGATTTCCATGAAGGTAGAAAAATATTATACACTACTAAAATAGTGAAAACCCCTCATTTCACCTTATTTAAAAGGTCCTTGCGCCTGCGCTGTAGGTAATTCCTAACTACCTTATTACCCTTGTTAGCAAGGTATCTAACAAATTATAAATATAAAGATAGTAAATGGTATTTAATCTTTCCTAACAATTTATGACACTACTACAGAAAGCATTTCACTATGTGAACTACAACTTGCATCAAAAGCAGAAACAATGCCAAACCTTCTTAAGGAGGACTTCAGTGTCTGGATCTGCAAAATCAACTCCATCTCTCACCAATGCCACATTAGATTTACTGGCACTAAAACAACAGGATAAATGTTGAACTGAAAAATGAAAAATGTGTGTGCTTGTAAGGAAGAGAAAATGTCTAACTTAAACAGGACAGGCTGTAGATTTAAAAACTCTCCACATTACCTAAGAAACAGGGATCCACTGTTGAAGAATTGGTTGCTTCAACAAATTTCTCAAAACACTTTATGTATTTAAATGTGTGTATCTTTGTCAAAGACATTTGTCTGGAGTCTATGGAATAAATTTGGAAGTATTTCAAGTTTCACATATTTGTGACAGAGGGGATCATGCTGTCAAATGATTTTGCTGCTTGACAGTAAGAGTTCCTCTTATCTTACAGCTGCTCAGGAAAATTTTGCTGAGATTTTTCTACATCAGGTTGTAGTAATGCAACAAAATATCTAATAATTCTGCAAGCAACTTTGTAAAATACTGTAACTAATGTCTTACCTAAACTCAGGTAAACTTCTCTCATAACGCTGTGTGAATTTGAAGAAAACATTCTGGCATGGAAACGTAGGCTTTTGTCCTGAAAGATAAAATATATGGCTAAAAATGTAGTGCCATTCACAAATGCACAGTGGTTATGCACATTTTTATTTTACCAAAATCTCTAAAGACAGGCAAGTGAGCCAAGCAAACAATGTGCAGTTTGTTTCCATGTCTAATGATACTTTTGCTCATATGTACATAAAATGACCAATCAATGGTAATTAAATACCTAGCAGTAGTCATGACCAGCTAACAAACCCTGTGGTAATAGGCTTCTCAAGTCTTATCATCATTATGCCACACCAGAGAAAAGCTGTTTGGATTTGTTAAGGGTAACACATGCCTCATGAATGTTTGACACAATACCTAAAATAAAGCAACACTTGAAAAAAGAAAATAACAAGGTTTCTACAGGAGACATAAAACAATGTCACTGACATATCACACAAATCATCCACTAATATTAAACTAAACCAAACTATGAATAATAAAATAAATTACACCAAAATATACTTTTGCGTACAGTATATGAATAATCACATACATTAAGACGACTACGAAGCATTAATCAAAGGAACCATTTGAATTTCGTATCTGTGATAGTCACAGTAAGCAACAGAGGATGATATACAACCCTTTTTCCCAAACCCACCCCTACACTTTGTCTATTACATAAAGGAACATAAGGTAATATCTGATTTTCAAACTTACAGCCAGGATGTCATCTTCATCTCCAAGAGCAGCTAGGAGGCTGCTTCTTAGGGCATCCCATTGTTCACAGGCAACAACATCAGATGGAGGTATCTGCAGCAGAGATTGCATTGCATCTCTCCTGACCTGCCATAACAAGGACAATGTACAACAGTCATGTCAAGTGACATCAAGCATGAAATGCAATATTATTACTAGTAGATGGCCAAAGTAGCCATGCACTTTAAAGGTACAAAAGCAGGGCAAACAAGTTTGTACAGATTTTCTTTAAAGGGGCTCATTGAATTGATATCGACTATGTAGTGACAAGTTTGAAGGAAGTCATTGCATGGCAACATTTCTAATTAGCGTCATTACTCACGTATCACTTCCTATAGTTACCAAGAATGTGAGAAATGGTAGTTTTGTGGACAAGGGTTGCAGATGGTTAATACCTAATATGGTAGAAAGTGTCTGGTCACAGGTTTGTAATACATGGTTTTAATCATTGATTATACTGTCATTGCCATTTCAGTTGTGGGTCAAATGTGCATAACCTCTTAGTTTGACCATTTACCATCACGATGTGAGTAAATCTCAACAGGTGTGAAAAAATCATGAATTTTGTGAACCAATTCAATAAGCACCTTTGAAAAGAGAGGGATCTTCAATAGGAGAAATAAATTTTTATGAACACCACAATTACCAGCTGGATAAATGATTACCTTAATAAAATGAAGGATTTTGTTCAGTTTTCAAACAAAGAAAGTTAACTTCAGGCACTCACCTCCAATGGCTTTCCCTGCTCAAGATTCTCAGCAATGGAAACAAAGTGTTCTTGTGTCATAAAAAGAAAGGCACTCTAAAAGCGAGGACAAGAATGATATTTATTGGTATATTTAAAAATGTTTGCATAGCATAATCAAGTTGAAAGAAAATTTTAAATGTTCACATTTTACATGTGAAAAGAAGAGGCAATCTTTAAATGAAATGCACACAGAACCTAAATAAAAAAAATTAAAAAATTTCAAACAAGGATAACATTCCTATAACAGAACCATTCTAACTTTATAAATATGGCAACTTTATCCAGGTTCTTATTCCAGAATTTCTCTAAGAGACACAGGATACATATGAGAATTTCAACCTGAGAAACTACTTCTGTACATTTGAAAAAAATTACAACTGCTTACTTTGACAAGCTAGTAACAGGCTGTGAACAGGGCTTAGACAAAGAGATGGAAGACACAAAGCCTGGTCAAAATAGGGGTCCGAAGAAGTGGGAGGCTAGAAACTCAGTGTTGTTGGTTGCCTGGTAAGGCTCCCAACAACTTTGGGCTTTAGACTGCAATAAGATAGACATCACTGGTCATACCTGGTTGAAGGATGAATCCAAAGAAGAACTATCATCACTCATGGAGAAACTATGCATCACCCTCTGATCATAGCTGGAGTACGCAGATTGATAGGATGATGTCTGACGGCTGTCATCATCATAAGCCCTAACTAGCCTGTCCACTGCATCCTTTGTTTTCACTTTAAGGGACTGAAGCATCTCAATACAGCTGTTTTAAAAGAGATACCATACAATATTATGGTTTTAATAACCTGTAGTATTGCAAAGGACACACAGCATGTCTTGGTTTGTGACACTTTATATAAGATGTGGTAATTACAAAAATTTTAAAATTAGTCAAATTTCTGCATTAAGTATTGCACCCAGTGTCTTGATGTGATTGATGTGTAAGTCAGGCAATGTTGATGAAAATGCAAAAAAACACACCAGAGCTTAACACTGGGCACTGCATGGCCAGAAGGGGCAGAGATTATGGAGAGTGAGAACTTAAACTAAGATAATAATGTATAAAAATACCATAATGTGTCTCTATATTGTCTCTAAAAATGTATACCTGTAGATCAGTGTAAAGCTAGAATCTCTATACAGTAGTCTTGCTTTATTTCCTCTCATTTGGATGCAAGTACACATTTATCAGGGCAAGAGAAATCTGGTAGCTACTACTTGAACTCAGGAAGTTATTTGCAAAGAAGTGAATATCATGTCTGTCCTTAAAACACATCCCTATAAGATTGAAACAAATGAAAAAAAGGTTTCCATTTTATAAAGCCATTTCAATTTGCCAGTCTGCGCCTTCCACAGCTAAAACAGACTTGCACCTAACATTTCTGCCGAGCTCCCATTTAGAATTACAGTATGCCAAATCATAATGAAAAAATTATCAAATTTGTACATCCAATATTGTCAGCATCCTCTGCACTCTCTGTCCAGAAGAGAAACTTACGTTGGGTCATTGATGACGTGACTGCTGATAATCTGGATAAGTGCATCTTCTGAGCCTTTGCTCTGCTCATTGAAGTCTCCATTTTCTAATTTTTCCTCAATCAATGGACCTAACACTTCTTCAATTTTATTGCGTACATGCTTTACAAATTCATACCTAGGGAGAAAATTCCATAGCATTGTAAGACACAGGCCAGGGTAATCACTACTGTATATATTAGCTCCAGGTATATAGGGCCTATACATCACTGAAAAACCATGGGGCTACAACGAATGGAGTAAAAGCAAAGTCTTTGTTACTTGGTGTTATAGTTTAACCCCAATTGTTACCTTTTAATCATATTCTCACCACCTATTAAAATCCATTGAGTTCTTAACCCTTAATCCCTCAATTTCTTTGTCCCATTGTCCCACATAACCCATTTGAAGTTCTGTCATTTGTTTTAACAAACAAAAGTCTAAAGCTTTGCTCGTTTAATAAGAACAACTGTCATCCAAGTTTACTCATCAAAAAATTTAAAAGAGTTCTGCATAAGACAGTGTGTAATTAATTGATTCACAATGCATTCGATAGAAAAAGATGTACAGTCTACAATTACCTCAACAGCCACAAAACGTTTCCCAAATGAAGAAAAGTTTACCTTTATTTTCAACGATATGGTCATTAATTTCTCATTGACCATTTTTTTGTGGCTTTAAAAACTAAGAGACGATTAGCAATTAAATTTCCCACTTTCGGGATCCTTCCCGATAACAAAATTCAACTTAACATAAACCTTTATCCTTACTTAGTTTTATAAAATGGATGGCATATGTGCACACAAAGGCACATTCTTGAAAATTCCTTACATAATTCTAACTTAAAAATTACAGAAAAAACACCAGTAAGGCTGTGTGAGTATTAATACAGTAGAGAAAGATTTTGCCTATAACTGTCACTTATTCTTTGGTAATCCCGGTTTGTAGCCCTTTGTAGCAGCTACCGGACAGTAATGAGGTTTTTGGGCTTTGGAACGTAGGAACTGATGATACTGTAACTTAAAAAGGCAATAAGCTGCTTTCACTCCATTCTTTGTAGCTCCATGGACAAACTACGCCTTCGTTTGGAGTATCGGTAGAGGGCACTCCAAGGAAATAATCTCCAAAGTTTGGTCCTCATATCTATGAATGGGCTTCACTCATGGCTTGTGAACTCATTCCAACTACAAAGCACTGGTTATGTATCACATTTGGTTTAATATAATATGATTTTTGGCTATTCTCAAAGGTATCACAGGCTTTTAAATGACCTGTTGAAAAATTACCTAACCTCTATGATTACAAAAATCTCCCTTAAGCAATGATTGCTGGCATGGTAGCACCAAACATACAGTACAATAGGAAAAGGCTACACCAATTAGAAATTGCAGTATCATCATAAGCAACAGTACCTGGCTTAACAATCAAGCAGTATATTTCCATGAACGTTCCATGTCAATACACCTTATTACACTGCTAGGCAATACTTCCTGGGGTTTCCACATAGTTGCAGAGGGTTTGAACATTTACAAAACTTAAGTGTTTGTCATACTTCGTTTATACAGTACTAGAGTGTAATGAGACAACAGTTAACCTGTGAAAGTTTTCATCTGTTTCTTCAAGATGAAACAAACAGTCTTCCGCAGCAGCCAATGATCCTGCAGCCTGCAATGATGGAGCTACACTTGTGATTAACTGCCTTATACTGGGAAGAAGATCCTCTTCTGGGCCAACAGCATTAGCCATTTAAAAGTTCTAGCAAGACAAAAGATAAAGGCCAATTTAAACAATACTTCATAAGGGTCCCATCTGAAAAAAAAAACAAAAAAACTTGTAAATATACAACATCTCCAAATCTTTTAGAAATACTCTGTTCTTTGCTCTTGATATCCCTTTAGAAGATTAATTGCTTATGTCATTACATATATCACCAGATTTTCTCAAGGTCACAGAATGTCTTGTTAAGTGGGAACATTGCCACAGCTAGAGTCCATTTTTAATTTGATATTATTTACAGTAATATCCTGCTAGTCCTTGAAATTTGATACTGTTTGAATGTTTGTGTATGTTTTTGTGTAGATCTAGTGTACTATTGAAAACTGTGCTATAGGGTGCAGCAAATACAGATATGCTATTGATTGAGAGCAGTTTTAACCTCCTTCAGCACAGAACAGTTCTGCATTATTGGGAGGTATCATGTTTAATTACCAACAAATCCTATGTAACCTTGTATGAAACTACACATCCCTAAGGCTTGTTCATACAGTATTCCAAAATGCAGGATTACTGTATGTACGAACCAGTCAATGTGTTCATGCTGTAAGATTTGTTTATCTGACAATTGCAGAGTAGATATGGAGATATTTTAGGCCTGAATGAGCAGCACTGTATGTTCACACACCTAAAGACACATGATATATGTATATACAGTAAACTACATACAGCAGGCTACTTATGCAATGTACAAGATTTGATTTGAGGAGAGAACTGCACAGTTTTAGACCACAATTTACAGACAGGCAGTTTATTTCTTAGAATATCATTTTGGAGTCAAGCTGGGTGGAATGGACATAGGCTTGCCATGGCTTACAGTGTCTAGAACATACGAAACCTTTAACTCAGTGACTTGAAGTTAAGATACAATAGGCTGACAGGTTATGACAGGTTATGACAAATTCCTCTGCAATTGTCAGATAAACAAATCTTACAGCATGAACACATTGACTAGTCATTCCTATTACTGAATATTTAAAAGCGTGGCCATGCATTGTGCCATATCACTACTGTAATTATGACAGGGTTAATTACAGTATTTCCGTATTAGTTTTTCTGTAAAACTTACGACTGTACTGCTATTGCAATATCATTAAAGTAGGATGGGTCAAACTGAATTAGAAAATTGATGTTATAGCAAGTTGACTGAATGATTGGGAGCTCCTTCCTTTAAACAGCAATCCCAAAATCTCCGGTACTGTATTGTGTTACTGAATACATCCCATGCAACTAATTTATAGCTTCAGTGCAGCACGATTTTTATGAAAAGTGAACTGCTATTTGCAAACTACATGTCATATGACACCACTTCCTGTCATATATACATATTTATTGCATTGAAATGAAAACAAAGTAATGTCATCTGCTTCATGCAATCAATGATAAATGCTGTGTAACATTGTGGAGAGCAATTCAAATGCATATGGTACCATATAATGGTACTGTATGTCATGACTAGTTTATAGCTAACATAGTCATATGTTTGAGGCAATGTGTTCCACTCACTGACAACTCTTGGAGACTTGACTTGTTACTGTTCAACCAAATTGACTTTGATGTGCACAAAGTGACTTTTGACTTCACTTGGGCACTTGCTACCATCTCAAGTACCCTGTATGCTATACCAGAAGCTTGTGTCACTGTTCACTTCTTCTTCTACACCACTGATTTTCAAACTTTCTGAAGGTGACGGCTAAATACATAGGTTGGACTGAGGCCAAAAGCCACAGGGGAGGATCTCTGGCAAAGTATCTGTGGCATCCAGTAGCAGAGCCTTAGAGGCACTACATTTTCATAGGGAGTGGTTCATTATGAGGGTATTAACCTGCAACTTTACAGCATTTTATGGGACCAACCCAACCTCAGCCCCACCATGGTTGGGGCTGAGGTCAGAAAATTTGTCTTTCCAGATGCTCTAGATGGCAGGAAATTACTGCACTTCAAACAATAAATTGTAGCAACAATTACAGGTGGTGAAAGGATTTGCCAACAGGGTGGCATAAGGGGGGATCTGAAGCCCTGACAGAAGTAAGGGGTTGCTGAAAGCCTGAAGAATCTGCCCTCCTTAAAGAGAAAATGTGGGACCTCATCCCAATCAGAATTAGTGTATACATCCCACCATCCTAAATCATGAATGGCTGATAGTGATCCTGCAACAATATTTTTGTTACTGTATTCCTAAATTCATGGGGGTAAACTCATGTTACAACCAATAATGTAAAAATTAACCGATGATGTAAAAACGACCAATAATGTAAAAAAAATTTAGCGATAATGTAAAACAAATTTACCGATAATGTAAAAAAATCTTTGAACCGATAATGTAAAAAAAATTTACTGATAATGTAAAAACTGTTCTAACGAAGATTTCATATAGTCCTATGTACATGTATGCGTGCATATGGGTGTATGTAGGTAGGTAGGCATGTATGTAGGTAGGTAACAAAATTTTTATCTCACCAAAAAGAACTTAACTACGATAAAAAATATCATAAAAGGACATCCCTGTTTTGTTTGAGCAAAATGTTCATCATACATGTAAATTTACATTGGTTTGGTGAATTAATCCCAGTCAAGAAATGCAATGTGGTGAAAAATGGTGCATATTTTAGGCCTAAGTAGTTTTGAGCTAGAATAATTTTCGTATATCTTCGAATGTTAGTGACAGAATTTCACATTTCACACGTTGGTGCGAATGACACCATCTTATTAGAGAAGGCACTAGGCCTATATTACTTTTGCTAACATACCAGATACATGCAGGAAGCAGTGGGCGATGGTCTAAAAATAAATTCTCCATTCCATTATTACTGTGATGTCTTCTCTAACCTTCCGCATGTATCGTGTGTGAAACCCAAAGTCTGTTGGCATTTGAACGTTTTCGTTGCATTCGTTGCCCTTTTAGTACATCTCGTCAGGAGTTCCATCCACAGGCGTTTGAAGCGTTACTATACACTATTAATAATATATACTACCAAGGTATGTCACTCTTCCTGACAAAGTATGAAACTTGGCCTATTTCCACACTCTTACTCTTACCGTGAACCTCAAAAGACTTTCTAAATTACTTCATCTATTCCAGCAAAACATCCAACACCTCTTCGGGTATAACTTTGTGCATAAGATTAATTCTAAACAGTAAAAAAAGATGGAAAAATGGTTTTTGTAGAACATCTAAGCCACTTGCGCTTAACAAGTGATACAGATAACAGTAGCAGTACATTCACACTCCAAATTTATTTTTCCTCAAATGGAATACACAATTTCCACAAATTTTCAAAAACGCTTTTTTTCTACTTCAATGGCTGATTCGTAATTCCATTCTATCAATTCATACGTCATTTGCCACTATTTTCAGGTTTCCTGAAATGTCCCTAAAGTATCCCCCTTTCCAAAAATTTCCTGAAGAGCACACACATTTCCCGAATTTTGGGCAACTTCG
>WURT03165901.1:0-10594 GCA_009936505.3 Holothuria glaberrima | reverse complement strand
TAAACACACTCTTCATATGGTCAGGCTCTCTGCATCCGTTCTATCTGTTCTACTGAGGATTCTGTCACTAAAAATCTAGATACCCTCAAAAGTAATTTAATTAAAAGAGTGCATCCCTCTGGTTTTCTTACAGACAAGATCGAAAAGGCTTTCAGAAGTGTTCTCCTTAATCGTGAAGGGTCAAAAAAATTACGTAATAAAATTAACGCCCCCCCGGTTGTTACCCGCAACCCCAGATTGCCCCTTTAAGTAAATTTGTGAAAAGACATTTTCCTATTTTACAATTATCCCCGACCTTTAGTTCAAATTTCCCAAACCCACCCTTGGTTATTTACAAACAGCCACTTTATTCAAAATCGTTACATGTTAAAGCTTAAGATTCCTGAAAAGCATAGCACTGAAGGGTGTTTTCGGACATATGATAAAAGATGTGTTACTTGCAGTGTCCTTAAAGAAACAGCTATTTTTCAGAGTAAGGGCGGTGGCCAGACTTTTTACGTTAGGGGTAATTTAACTTGCACCACAAAAGGGGTTATCTACTTATTGAATTGTCTAGATTGTCAAAAGCAGTATGTTGGTGAAACGGGATTTGAACTTAGGATTAGGCACAGAGGTCATAGGCGAGAATTTAAAAGGGGCTTAACTCCTGTTGGCAAACATTTTCAGGTGTGTAATAGAAATAGAGAAGATTTGTAACAATAAAAAGAGAACCAGAGAAAGGATTGAGTTAAAATGGATTTACCGCCTGAATACCCTCACTCCTGCATTAATGTAAGAAACGCTCAGGCTATCCTTGAAAGAGAACAGTACTATCTGGTAACGGGCTTGTATGCTCCACTGCCATTTGTTGTTTGCACGTGAACAACAAGAGTATAACTCTCCGAAACGTTGTGCACTATTTGTCATTTAGCTTGTTTAGCTTTTTGAAACTTTTAGCCTTTTTCCTTTTTACCGTTTTACATCTTGCTGTTGTCTATGAAGATTTGACGCAATCTTTCTCTGCCAGGCAATTCATCATTAAACTTTTAGATCGTTTGTACAGTATGCTGTGTGTTCTGTGCTTGTTTCTTATTGCCGTTTATATATATATATATATATTACCGTCGTGAACATCGTAATTGTTTCAAAGAAAGGTTTTAGTTATTTGTAAAATGCATACCGAATTAAGCATCTTCAATCAGACTGACGACGGTACCATACGGTGAGTGGATATCAAAACACATCCTTACTTCAGTGTCAGGGTCCTCAATTATTATGTGTGGATCACCAGCAGCTGAAAGTAACATTAACATTACCCATAACGGGATCACTATGCAAAGAGTTACTTGTTTCATATTACATTCGAACACAACAATCACTTTTGTGCAGAGAAGTGTGAGGTGGGACTCCTTTGTAGCTCCCTTAGCTTGCAAATTGCATCGCGAATGACCTTTAATTTAACACAGCACAAGATTCTGAACAATATTGCCAAGCACTTACTTTGTAAAATGTTAAAGAAATTGAAAATAAACCTTAACATTCGTGAAAGTTACTTGAATCTTAAGTACACCCAAACCCATGCTATCAAGTATATCAGTGCAGACCTATCAAAAGACATGATAATTTATGTCATGCATTACTTTCCATCAGCCGTGGTGTATGCATGAACAGGCTGTTTGGATACGAAAGAATGATTTGTTTATCAACTTTTGTGTCGCATTTGCACTTAGCTTAGATGTAGCTGAAAATGTGATCAAAAGTTTACCAACAATTAGGCCCATACTGTTATTTTGCCATAACAGATTTATATTATGGAGAGAAAATGAACGCTTTATTGCTATAAATAATGAAAACGTTTCCAACCGTTTTCTCATCCAGTATTTTATTTATAGCGCAATTTCAACCTATTCTCGGGAAGCAAGTAAAAGTACATTACCGTTGAAAAGATAGCATTTCTAAATATGAATCGAACATAAAATGTCTTCTCTTATTTAGCTAATGCCTATTCACGCTTTAAGTTTATAAATGTTGCACAGCAGCTGTCTGAGAGATCCCTATAACTTTATCCCCCACAACATAGGTTTTAATTTACATGCAAACATCCATTTGTGATACCTCCAGATGATCCATATGATGGTCCGGGGGACCCTGGGTATGAAGGTCCAGTAGGTCCTCTCTCCCCAGGATTTCCAGCAGGCCGTTATTGAGGTTGTGATCGACTAGACACAGGTTTCTGTGTATCACCAACAGAGTCCTCAAAACTCTTCTCATCTTCTGGTTTAGCTACAATAAGTGACGTCAGAGGTGTGACAAATTTGTATTTAACAGCAAGACTTAACGCTCGTTCTTTTAAAGATGCTTTCTTCTCTGACGTCATTACTATTTTTTGTTTACTTAAAAGATCCTTAAAGGTCACATATGCCCACAACCGTTGAGCAAAATCTTCAACAACGTGTGGTTGTAGGACTTCGTTACTTTCATTGGACTTTTTGGAAGTCTGTGAAGAATGAAAAGCGGAACCTTCTGTTACTCGAAGTTGAACATCAGATAGTGAAGTGCTGTAGCCAGCGGTGTCATTAAGGGGCCAAGGTACGTGCCCACCAAGTTTTTCGTCCTCCCCCTTAATGCCCCATATTGGACATAAGGACCTACTGCTTTCTAATAAGTTTGTCAGGGAGGGTCAAGACTGCCCATGACAACCCTTGTACCGTCCTATGTCAATACCGAACGTCACATCGGCCGAAGACCGTTGTGAAATTCAACACGGTGTTGCGGTCTTTGCTAATGAGCGATTTTTTTTTTTTTGCGCGCGCGCGTTTCGTCCTTACGGTCCACCGTCCTGGAATCGAAAACTCCCTATTGTACAACGGTAACGGTTTTACAAACAGTTCTCAAGCACAATTTTGGCCCGCTTTGCGCACATTTGTTACGGTTTACCCTCATTGCCTGATAACCAGTTACGTTTGACTGTTCAGGGGGCTTGTGGTGGGAATGATACTAGTGGTGGCTAAGAGCTTTAAAACAATAACTTCACTGACAATTCCCATGTCAAATAAACTACTGCTGCCAAGGTACTAGTGTTAGTAAAGGTCCCTACACTTTTTCTCAGAACAGGCGCACAGCATGTTTTTCCTTGTGGACTGAGTCGTTTATTCCTGAGAAAACCATCATTTTCCGAAAAAAATTGCCATTCTTTCCAAGAAATAGGTCTTACCAGAACTCAGGGGTGGATTGGACTACAGCCCCAGTCCCCTGGTGCATATGTTTCGCAGTTTCCTTGAGGGAAGGGGGGCAGTTTATTTTAGGAAATACAGCAAGTAAGTGTGATATCGAAGTAAGGTTGTACTCCTATTACTTTGGATTAAATTAAATGAACGAACTCACCGGTATTTCTTTCGTCAAGTCCCATTCATAGTTAACGTCAAATGAATTTGCTGTTACGACTGCCGATAACTCATTTCCTGTAAAATTTTCTTTCAGTTTTCCAGCCATCACGAGTTCTGTCCCTTCAAAGTAGCTAATGAAGTTAGTTTTAGTTAAACGTTCCACCTCAACCTTGTCTTCAAGATATTGCACGGACACATGATAAAGTAAAGGGGTTGCAACCTCTCCGTAAAATCCTTCAAGCTGAAGGCTAGCACTAGAGTCTGCATAGATTTTTCGAGCTAAACCTTGACTATGTCCGGAGAGTCCCTCCAACAAATCGTAGTCGGCACCGGTTCCAAAAGCCAATGAGAAAAGAGCAATTTAACCGTTTATTGCGTCTGTTATAGAGGTGATTATTCTGGATGAATCTGTTATTCCAACTGATGCTTGGCCATCCGTTAAAAATATAATCATAGAGAGAGCGTCTTGTTCATGATTCGTTTCCATCATAGAGCTGCCACTCCCTTCTGTCCATTCTTTCAAAGAATGTACAGCCAGCAGAAGACTGTCGTGTATGTTTGTACCTAAGAGAAACATGCAAAATAATATATTTATGATAAAAGGAACAAATGAAAGACAAAATGGAACTTTTATACACGTGTAAATATTGGATAAAGGAAAACAGCATGGTATTTAATATCACCGAACTTGCAGGGAAATTATTACTTACTTAGTTTACATGTGTTTTTTTTAAGCTGAGAACAACGCACTTTTTTGTCAAAAAATATTTCAAATGTAACTCATTCATATACGTGCGGCATAAGGTCCAGGGGCCCTCCTTAGGGCCCTGCTGGGTTCATGGGAAGAAGGCCCCGGAGGCTTAGGAGTATTTAAGAAATTGTTGGCATAAGAGATACATTCAAACTTCTTCAAATGTCATTGAATGGCTATTAAACAGACCACAAAAATCAAAATTTGAAATGTTTATTCCCTTACACTTTTTTATTTTAAGCCTTATCCCGTCTGACTTACTGCCGGCCGGGACTTATGTTGCAGATGGCTGAATTAAAAGTGCCTTGATGCAGTTCCTGAATGCAGGCTCTGTCAAGGAAATTTTATTATAAGGCATTTTTCCTTGGAATTTCACAAGGGTCTCATGTGAAAGAGAAAATTTATCCAATTCGTGCCCTTCAAACCCCGTAGCAATACTCTCTTCCTAACTCGAGACATCTCATATTAAAGAGTGCTTATTTTTGTCAATAAATACCTCCAGGTCTCATCAAGGTCGCAGATTGTTATGTAAAGTGGGCACAATGCCACAAATTCCTTTTGTTTTTCTTCATAATTGAATGTAATATTTGTCCTTGAAATGTGATTTTGTTGGAATGTTTGAATATGTTTCCATGTACATTTACCACAAATCTACATCATATGTTGGGCATAACAAACGAAGTTGCTAAATATTCCCTACAGCGGCATTGATATCATAAAGAAATAATTAGAGAATTTGACTCTTGAAGGAAGGATAAAATTGCCTGCACCTGCTTCAATGACTATGTTCTCCAGATGTCACATTGCTGTGGTTACCTCACTAGCAGTGGACATCAAGCCGCTAGAAGCATTATGAAGTAATTTGCGCAGTTATACAAAATTATTCGATGGATCTGAATTTGATGGATAAATTGACTTTTAAATAAATCTTAAAACAGAAAAATTGGTCCAGGTTTGGTGGAATTATCGATAAGTTTTAGCATGAAAACTGCTACTGAACGATGGCCAGTTCCTTGTTCTCCTGCAGGGTAAATATTTGCTCCCACCAAGCGTGGACTCGCTTGTAGTTATACGGCGCCATCTCGTACCGTGGTCGGCCAGTTCGTTGCGCCGGTCTTCAAGGGGGAGAGATTTTCTCTTGATTCAATTCTATGTTAAATTTATGTGCCGCGATGACATCACAGATTTCCCATAACGCACTTCATCTTGAAAAAAATTACATTTCTTTGAAAATTTGTATCTTTCAAACGCTGCACGCTATTGAGATGCGGTTTTTGCCTAAAAGAGAAAACTTTTCTCCATTTTTTGAACTTAATGAATTTTGTTTCTGGAAAATGCCTTTAATGAGCAATTTTTGCGTGCTCCGCGCATACGCCACTGTTTGCACTCCATCTGATGACCATTATTAAGGTAATTACACCCTGGAGCTATTCTGATCACAACACTTTTCCGAAAAACCAGGCACATCTCCAACCTCCCATCAATATGTGATCTTTCGATCTAATTTGTAGCATTATGTGAAAAGTTCAATACATTTTTCAACAAAAAAAAAAAAAATACCGAGTGATACGCGCACAGCCATTATTGGTGTAGATGGTGATTGTTAAAACACTTACAACGAAAAAGCATTCTGAAACCGCTTGTTAGTCCTACACCCCTTTTGCTTTACCTATCAGGGAGGTCTAACATCAACTCCCTGCACCTGCACTCTCCCTCTTTCCCTCCCATTTTCCATTGCTGGAAACCGCTTGTTAGTCCTACACCCCTTTTGCTTTACCTATCAGGGAGGTCTAACATCAACTCCCTGCACTTACACTCTCCCTCTTTCCCTCCCATTTTCCATTGCTAGAAGCTGTTTAATTGTCTGGAGTTTAGTTCAAAATTAGTAAAATATGATGTTCGGCGTCATACTCTAAAGTATCATTTGTATGTCAGATAATAAGCGTCATGTTTTTACAACCAATAATGTAAAAATTAACCGATAATGTAAAAAACATGTACCGATGATGTAAAAGCAACCGATAATGTAAAACAAATTACCGATAATGTAAAAAAATCTTTGAACCGATAATTTAAAAAAAAATACCGATAATGTAAAAACTCTCGTTTACCGATAATGTAAAAAGAATTTACCGATAAAGTAAAAGCTGTTCTAACGAAGATTTCATATGGTCCTACGTACATGTGTGCGTGTATATGTAGGTAGGTAGGTAGGTAGGCATGTATGTAGGTAGGTAACAAACTTTTTACCTCTCCAAAAAGAACGTATCTACGATAAAAAAAAGATCATAAAAGGACTCTATATATTTTATGACATAAAGGTGGATCATATTGATGGCACTGCTTATTTGCATATGGTCCATTAGAGGGCGCCCCTAATGAAAACCAGGGATCTTGAAACTAAAGGATTGAAAATTACAATTTTAAATCAGCATGTCCGAAAACCCAGGAGTGCTGTTATCGTCATTCCAAAGCTGAAGGAAGGTTATTCCCCTCACCCATTCCCCACCCTAGGGAAGAAGGGGCTGAAATCGAAACCTCATATTTGATAAAAGTTGCGTCCTAGAGGTAATCGACTATGCTGATCACAAATCTGAAGTCAGTTTTCCCGTATCTTGATCTTAGTGGAGTATAGGGCCGTCAAAGGGCCCCTTTTAAGTCCTTTGTCCCTTAGAGCAAATTTTGGGCCTTTCAAAAGCTTTTCGTTTTAATACTAGATGGTAGTACCAATTAGAATTTAGGAATATGGTTTCGATTACACTCGTTATGTAGGTGAAAGTTTACTCTTTCATATATGCTTTCACTAATTTGGCGGGCGAGTTGCGCCTTACCTCCGGAGAAGATCCCTACCTCCGAGATGATAGTGGGCAGGGGATTAGCCAGTCGAAATGTCATGCACAACACATGGGCCTACCGTTCCTGTGAGTACCAAGCCTGTTCACTTTCCTTCTAGCCCCTACGCTGTATGTGTAAGTTGAGACAATGGAACTAAAAATGGACCCTTTGAGGGCCGGTATATCCCACTACGATCAAGATGCGGGAGGACTGACTTCGGATCTGTGATCAGCGTGGTCGATTACCTCTAGGACGCAACTTTTATCAAATGTGAGAAGGCTTCGATTTCAGCCCCCTTCTTCCCCTGGGGAGGGGAATGGGTGATCAAGGATTCTCAATCCTTTAGTTTTCGAGATATCTAGTTTTTATTAGAAGGCGCCCTCTAATGGACCATATGCAAATTAGCTGTGCCATCACTATAACCTACCTTCATGTCATAAACTACTTGAAGTCCTTTTATGATATTTTAAGATATATCTTATGATATATTAAGACCAGGTTATTCATCGATTGCGATCCAGGACTCTTCACACAATCACACCAATCCCCATTCCTTCTTCTCAAATGATCCAAAGGTTTTGGGGACACGACTGAAAAGCACTGATCTGCGAAGCGTCATCAAGTAGGTTAGCGCGTAGCGCTAAGAAAATTTGGGGCTACGAGTAGCTTCAACATCGTTGGAAATTAACCCTTCCGCTAGCATAAAGTACAGCAAATGACAGCCTCAAGAGTATTTTATTAATCAGGCCTCAAAATACACGATTACTTCTTGTTAATTGGAAACAATGTCAATAATATAATAGCAAATATGCAATAGCAATACTCCTTTAGGGCACTTATGTAGCCATGTAACCATAGGCGAACGAGGAGGGGAGCAGGGGGAAGACTGACCCCACCTCCAAAAAAATTTCTGAGATCGAAAATATGGGCAGGAAACGACAAAAATTCGGGCACAGAATAGGTGAAATTCCGGCAGAGCTGAAGCTAAAGTGAAAAGATTGTCCGAATTTTCTTAGTTCCCGAATTTTTGATCGAATGCCCCAAAAAATGTGCAAAAATTTTGGCGCGCTTCGCGCGCATGTAGTGGTTTGGTGATCTTTTTTATGCACTTGAACTTAGGGTTGCCAGACGTCCGGTTTTACACGGACTTGTCCGATTTTACTGTTCGCGCAGGCGTCCGGGCGGATTTGTGAAACTGCCCAATGCCCAATGTCCGGATTTCATGTATTTCTCACAGGATCTGACGGCTTTTCCCTTATTTTGCTTTTTGGGCTAAATATTTTGAAAGCCTTACTGGCTGTACTTTAGGCCTGACCATTCAAGTCATATACCGATGCAGTGAATAGAGAATAAAAATAACAGTATCCTACCTTGTATTTCCTTACAAATACAAGGACTATAGATTCCACGTCGCATTTGCAAGTTATATTACGTACTTCAGATGTAGCGACCGTGAAATGCATCGCGTGGGCCTAGGCCTACCTACTGTTGTACAATGAGAACGCGTCTGCTACTTTCGTTACCGGACAGCACGGTCTGACAGCCGCGTGTTCCGAGACTGGGGAGGCACTCTCCACAAAAAGTATGAAAAACCTGTGCACCAAGTCGCCGTTAGCATAGACATGCTGCACCAATATGTGTTACCCTTTCTGGGAATCCCATCATCGTGACGTCAAGTTTTTGGTAGGGTGACATGCATGAGCGCCGGTCGGAGGTCTAACCAAAACATACTTCATTCATGTTAGAGAAACTCTGGTCAAAGCAACAAATATTGCTCCATTTTGCATCTAGGCATCCTTGAAAACTGAAAAATTTCCAAAGGGGAGGGGGACACCCCTACTCTTAGACCGCTCCCCCAGGACGGCGATCCATGTCTTCCTTTCCAGAAAATAAATATGGTAACTTTTTGAGATTCGGGCAAAAAATCCCCCCCCCAAAAAAAATAGGAAGTGTCCCGTGCGCCTATGCATGTACCGGTTTAATACATGAATGTAGCCCACTCTATAAGTTTACCATGCATTATTATCTACTTGACAATGCCTCAGCAACAGTGTCCTTGGTACATCGTATCAGTAATTTCAAATTCACGAGATTTACTTCCATATCACATATGAGAATAGAAAATTAAGACTCCTACTGCAGACAGTGGCGTAGCCAGTGGGGCGATTGGGGAGCTCGCTCTCCCCCCCCCCCTCAAAAAAATGAGGGAAAAAGGAAACACAAAAAAGAGGAAAAAAGAGAAAAAATGGAGGAAGAAGAGGGAAGAGAGAGAGGGGCAGTGGAAGCGCCCCTGGAGACTATTAAGAGGTGGGGGAGAGGGAGGTAAAGCCCAGGAAGGCAAACAAGGTATTGATTCAACGCAGGCCCTTGGACCCCATGCGTATCATGCGCAAAGCGCTTCCTTACGCGAGACATTTCTGATTCATATATATATATATATATCTATATCATATACATATAAATAAATTTAAGCCCTTTTGACAAATTAAAGACGCTGCGAGCATTTCGCGACCAGTGTTTTAGCCAGCCCCTTTTTGTGCAGCAATGTCGCATAAACGGTGACAAATGTCGCACAAAAATCTGTCGGACGAGCAAATTCTACGCGGGTGTAAATTTTGACAGAATCAGCCTCACCGGAATAATTTTGCCAGTTCCTTGCTGCCAGCATATCATATTTGTCTGCTTTAATTGCAACAGGACTGCTAATTCACAAGCCCTTGTTGTAACCTTCGAGCGCTACTACCCTACTTTCATCTCGAAGATCAGAATGTAGACTGATTCCGTGCATAACGTCCATGGCGCCGGCCGGGCTCCTGATTAGGGCAGAAATCCACTCAAATATTGCACCATTTCGATCAAGGCACCTTTCAAATTCCAAAAACTTCCAATGGGGAGGAAAGGAAACTCCCTCTCCTTAAACCCCTCCCCCACGCCTCAGATCAGTAAATGTCGCATTGAGAAAACGTCCTAGCCTAAAACACTGTGCGCGACTTAATTAGGGGCGTAGGCTGGGAATGAAAAAATTCTCAGGAAGATTTCAAATGAGATATAAAAATCATTACTTAAAAAATAGGAATTCCTGGAAATATATTCAATTCAAATCTAGCATCAAATGTAGCACCATTTTGCATCTAACCCCCCCCCCCTCCGTAAGCCAAAATTTTCCAAAGGGGAGGGGGACACCCCCTCCTCTAGACCCTCCCCCAGGACGGCTATCAGTCATCATTTCATCCCCCACCCCCCAAGATGAAATCCTGGCTACGCCCTTGGCTGCAGAGTCTACAGTTTGGTAAGCAGAAATCAGGTGAGGATATCTGTTTTAACTGAGCCAGAAGCAACTAAGCCAAAAAACCTCCTTGTTTATGGAAATTTTCCGGGGCTCCCTGTATCGAGGGCTCATATACCTACAGGTTGCTTCGACTATGGGGCTCTGATCCAGAGGGTAAGTACAATTTTCAGCAACATAGCCTTTAAGCTGAGGGCCGAGGATTGGAAAGCGTTTGTCATCACATCTCGATTGATGCTACTCCTTACGTTATAGGACTATAGGCTAGGAACAACACTTTGGGTAGCACACCACTAATTCAAGGGGAATCCCGGCGGAGGAGGTTACCCTACGAATTTAACACCCTAGAAAAACATT
>WURT03165890.1:0-10594 GCA_009936505.3 Holothuria glaberrima | reverse complement strand
AGTAGCTGCGCCCATAACTGTGTATAAAAGCTCCTCCTTGTACACACACAAACCAATCGTATTGCTTAAGGCGTGTCCTAGTGAGCATGCAAAGCTTTAATGTGTAATCCAAGACTCCCTCAGCATTGTGTGGAAGGTGAACTACTCTGCATCTCTTGAATTTTCAGATTTGCATGTCAATCAAAGGGCAATGACCAACTGAAAATTTTGATACCCCATACTAAAAATATACTTTGGGGTGACCACTGTTTGTCTTTAAAATTTCAGATCTGTGTTTTGTTTTGAAAAGATTTCCTTAAAAACGAAGGTTATGAGTGATCATTCTTGACTCAGATACTTTGTCATTTTGTCGGGAATGCAATTTGTCGGGAAAATGCTCAGCCCCTCCCCCAGTGGCAATATGATTTTAAAAGCTGGGGATGGGGTAGGGGGACCAAGAGTTTTGCGCGGCTGCGGCAATTTACAGTGAGCGGACCTTTGACACTATCTAGCCTAAGTTGAGCGGTACCATCAGTTGTCGCGTAGCGTACCAAAAAATTGTGGACAAAAATATTTGCCAGATCACAAAAAAATGACACTTTTTTTCCAGGCCAGTGGCGTATGCAGGATTTCTCTCAAGGGGGCAAGCAGTATGTTGTGTGATGGCAGGCCTGGGGGAAGGTTCTAAGGGAAGGGGAGGGGTGTCCCACCTCCCCTTTAAAAATTTTTGAAAAAGTAGGTGTCCTTACATGAAATCTGGTGTCACATATGCTACCTTTTGAAGTAAAATTTGTGTTACAAAATTTGCGTATTTTTAGGAACTAAAAAGAAATGGGCATCAAGGATCGCCGGCCTGGGGGAAGGGTTTAAGGGGAGGGGTGTCCCGTCCCCTTTGGAAATTTTTGAAAAATTAGGTGTCCTTCCATGCAATCTGGTGCCACATTAATGCTAACTTATGAAGTAAAATTTGTACGTATTTTTAGGAACTAAAAAAAAATGGGATCAATGAGAGGCCTATGGGGGACACCCCCTCCCCTTAGAAAAAGTTTTGAAAAATTAGGTGTCCTTACATGCAATCTGGTGCCACATGTGCTACCTTTTGAGATTAAAATTTGTGTTACAAAATTTGAGTATTTTTAGGATCTAAAAAAATGGCATCCGTGAGGGGGGCATGGCCCAAAGCCCCCCCCCCCTTGCGTGCGCCACTGTTCCAGGCCCATTTATAACATTTATGGTTACATTCAACATGATTTTGAAGGGAGCAATCTTGCTTGGTTATTTGAAATTTTAAAGTCAATGCTCAACTCGGGGTTATTTTGGCACCAAAGGATCATTTTGGGATCAAGCCGTCAAAATCTCTGCAACAACAAGTCATTTATACGAAAATTTCAAACAACATTGAAATGTTACTTACCCATGTTTGGTTCCATGTAAGATAGCCAGTAATACACAATTTCAAGAAACTTGGCTGGTCTCCTTGATCTTGACACGTACTGTAACTGGTGCGCTCCCTAGGTATTACCGAAAGACATTAGAAAATTTCTAATGTCTTTTCGATAATACGCAGGGCCCTTCCTTGTGAAAATATTTATTGCCTGGGAATATTTAAGAAATATTAAAAACTGTCATGATCCCGGACAAGGAAGGGAAGCCTGGACACGGTGATGTTAAGTTACTTCTTACTTATTTGTCCTATGCCGTCTCAATGGATAGGGGTCAATGAGAATGAGACAGCGACCCTTTGAGATGCAGAAGCTGAATGTGAACCTGTATACATAGATGCCGCCAAACGGCTAGTGTTGAGGTCATCCACCCTTTCCAAATTTAACTCAACCTTGACACTCAAGCCGGAATACTGTTTATCAATCTCCTGGTTTCTATGGTCATTTCCGAACATTGGTCCAAACTTCTTAGGGAACACCGATGAGGAAGGGAATTGTTATAGGGAGCTATAGGCCCTCAGAGCATAATCAGTTCCCGTGCACACTGCTTCTTATGCGATCCTGTAAGTTCGGAGTCCCTCTGCATCTTTCAGTCTCTCTTTCTTTTCACTTCCCTTACTTATTTTTTTCTCTTTCTATCTATTCCTCCTCCTTTCTCTCGTTTTCGTCTTTTTCTTTCCCAGCATCTGGACCAAGGCAGCCATGAACCGAGCGGCCCATGCGGCGATCGCCACATCACCACAACGGCCAGTCGATCCGCCTATGTGAGGGGGGAGGGAGGGGGAATGGAGGATAAAAGAAAGTGTTGGAGGAAAATTTCGCGCGTAGCGCGTAGCGCGAGTTTCAGCGGGCGGGGTCCGGGGGTTCGCCTTAGGGTCCCAGGTGGGGTCAAGCTAGGGGAAATTTAAGCACCGCGGAAGCTCTAAGCTGGTTTTAGCATACCTCAGTGGGTGAAACATTAAGTCTCAGGATGGGTATATTTTGGTTCATACTGCATTATCTAATGCACAGATCCAAATAATTTTAATGAATTAGGCTATTCCTCCCGTCAGGTCACTATACTTCAGGAGCTGAGTCAGCTGGAATCGGGGCAAAAGCTTCACTGGCGGGCTGACTCCCCTGAAAGTTGTAATATGGGCAATGTACTTTACAGCGTTCCAGATTTTTTTCTCAGTTACCTAAACTTTAACTTACGTTTGGAAACCTCAGGGTGGAAACTTCCCCGTAACCTCTCGTCTCCACCCAGGAGAAAATTTCCAGTCTAGAACAGGTATTTGGTATCAGGTTTTAACAGGTACCTGAAAACCTGTTAAAAACAGTTGAAAAAATTCCAGTCAAGTAGCTGGTAATTGGTGTCGGGTTTTAACACGTCCTGGCAAAACCAGTTAAAACCAGATAAAAGCAGTTAAACCCTAACAAAACCCGACAGAGCAATTACCCGTAGATAGGGGCGTATATATATATATATATATATATATGAATTCGTAGGGGGAAGGGGGTGTGTGAACTATTTTTGGACCAACTACATTTCTTGAGGACCGACTCCCATCCCGACATAGTTGTACGATCCGAATTTCCTACCAATTACAATTTACAGGACGGTAGTAATTAATCATAGACGTACGGGACTCTAGTCTAATTTGGGGGGGGGGAGTGGGTGGGGGCAGAATGTTTTTTGCCGGAATCTCAAAAATTTGTCCGAAATTCGTTGCAGTTCAGGTGCATAAAATAGACCACTTAACCACTACATGCACGCGAAGCGCGCGAAATTTTTTGCAGATTTTTCGAGCATTTCGATCAAAAATTCGGAAACGCAGTAAATGATTCGGGCAATCTTTTCACTTTTACTTCGTATCTGCCGGAATTTCAAAGATGAGTAAGGCAGTGATTCCCAAATGGCGGGTCGCGACCCAAAAGAGGGTCGCGAGGTGAAAACTGAATCATGGGTCCCGAGCCCATGTAGGGGTCGTGTGGGTTGCGAGCGTTAATTGTAGTGGGTTGTAACGGTTTTAGGTCAATATTCTATGTTCTGAATATGCGTGAAGCTCGGTAGGGCACAATAGCGAACCTGATTTACGCACAATTTAGTGTCTTCATAGTGTATCGAACATTTCAATTCTTTCTGAAATTAAATTCGTTTGCTGACCAGCGATTTAGAATGTCTCCGTGAGGACTGCATTTCTTATATCAAGTTTCCGAAATGGATGCAAACAAAATGTCAATATTTATTTGGATCTTAATAAAGATCTAGAGCCTACAGGAATAGAGCCTTTCTTTAATAACTGGTCTACCTTCATAAATTCTAAGAGGATTCGTGCATAGATGCATACCCGATTCTATCCAATGGGAACTTGAATTAGGGTTTTATAAAACTTCGCCATAGGGGCCTAGGCGAATGAATAATCATATCAGTCCTACAAGGAAGCTCCACCTTGATCATACGAATTCAACCAAAATGAGCATAGGCCTATATTTTGATCGTTTTATATGCAAATAATTTTAAGAATTGGCCTATAGGCTATGTCATTTTTAATGTTTCGATACAAACTTTCATTTAGCAAGTAGATTACCGCGGTTGGGTCGCCGAAGAATGTAAAATCCTGAAATTTGGGTCGTTTGAAAAATCCAGTACGAATCACTGGAGTAAGCTTTCAAATGTCGTTTATGTCTGGTCTACTGTTAGAAAGGCATAGGCTACTGAACTGGATTTGAGATAGCGCCGTTTTTTAATAATTTTTTTTTACGGTGGGGGGCATTTGACGAAAGGGACCATCTAAGCGGAGGGCCACCATTGATTGGTGCGTACTTTATGACAGAATTTTTCTCAGAAAAATGCCTGTCCAGTAGTGGCATGCTCACGGGCCATGTAGTATATTGTGTGATCGCTTGCCAGGGGGAGGGGTCTAAGGGGAGGGGTGTTCCCTCCCCTTTGGAAATTTTTAAAAGTTGGGTGTCCTTCCATGCAATCTGGTACTATATATGCTACCTTTTGGAGTTAAACTTGTATTAAAAAATTGACGTATTTTTAGGAACTAAAATAAATCGGCATCAACTTTGAAAATTTTTGAAAAATTAGGTATCCTTGCATGCAATTTGGTGTCACATATGTTACCTTTAAGCAAAACTTATATTCAAAAGTTAACGTATTTTTAGGGACTAAAAAATCGGCATCAGTGAAGGGGCATGGCCTAATAGCCTCCCCCGTGTGCGCTAGTCCTGTCCAGATTGCCAGAAATTGCACTTCGCATGGCTTACGTATGGAACGCGAAAAGGGCACGGATATTTTGTTGTCTAAACTCGTGTTGTCTAAATTCAGTTTGCTTTCTAAACTAATTTTGTTGTCGAAACTAATGTTGTTGTCTAAACTCATGTTGTTGCCTAAACTTATGTTGTTGTCTTAACTCATTTTGTTATCTAAACTCAGGTTGTTGTCTAAACTCACGTTGTCTAAACTCATGTTGTCTAAACTCACGTTGTCTAAATTTAGGCTTTCTTGAAGTGGGGCGCTGTTGAACAATACTTGAGATAAAGTAATTTAGCTATTTTACTATTGCCCGTGTGTTGTTTATTTAGTATCGATTCATATCCACGATACCAGCCACACACGTAATGGTGGCCAGCCACGCACGTACACTGAGACTCGATCTGGGAATATCCTGTGTTGAGCCGATGTCAACTTGAAAGGTGAAATCTTTCTCGGGAGGCTTCCCCCCTCCACCCTTTTCCTCTCCCGGATGCATGCTTGGACTTAGGCCCTCACAGACCCTCTAAGATTTTGACATACACTCAGGAAAGGCTGCAAAAATCTTATCAAAATTTTGTGTCATATGTGTGGCCCTTCGTAGCCTCAGTGTATCAATAAACAAGGAAAACTACAACGTTGAGCGTATTGCCATGTTTTCCCTTCGCTACATATATATACATACGGGGAATTGGCATTCATGCTGGTTGAGACGGTTGCTATGGGAACTTGAAAAGTTTTCCGGTTTCCATTTCAAAGAAGAGGTTTCACCCTTGGCATGAAGTGCAAACGGCATGCAGTGTACAGTAATTGTGGGCCTGTATGTAGCTTCTTCAGTGGGGAGGTTCGATTTTGCCACAAGTGGAATATTTTACCCACCGACTTTGACCGGCAAGTGCCGAAGACGCATGCATCGAATGCTGAAGGCCAGGTGTAGTGCCAGAATTTGCCCGATGGGGCGACCAAGGTCCCCGACGTGGGGAGGCAGCACTCGGAACCCTGACAAATGCATTGAGTTGTCAAATGGACCGGGAGGCACAGTTTGTGGCGATCAAAGCGCACCGAATGTTCCGCCTTTTTTAATAAGTATTTGAAAATCTGGAGCTTACATTGGAGAAAGTTTTGAATTTCTTGGAAGAAAATTTGGGTTTTTGTGTAAGGAAAATTGAAAACTTTGGGTGAAAACTTTGGGGTTTCATTAAAGAATCTGCCCTTCCTATGAGCAAAATCAAGCAGATCGTCGGGACGACTGAAGGTTGTTGGTTACTTATTTTTCTGTACGGATTAAGGCAGACTTAAACGAAATTAGACATTTTTGGGCTTTTCTTTCACAAATATTTGAAATTTGGGGGTTATATTAAGCAAAATTTGAAAAAGTTTCAACTTTTGTAAGGAAAATTGGAAATTTTGAGGTTTTTCTTGAAGAATCTGCCCTTCTTATAAGCAAAGTAATACAGATCGTCGGGGGACTGAAGTTAATCGGGGTTACATTTAAACAAGCCAGTGAGCCACAACTGGAAGAAAGGCCGTGGCCGGCTCGACTTGAACCAATTGGTTGTAAACTGGACCGTTAAACCTCATCTCACTGTCTGACTAACAAATTACAGTACGGATTAAGGTTCCCCAACGCAATTGGATCATTTCCCCATACTGGGGTCAGCCTTCCCCGATGAAAGGCCAGCCATGCTCACCCTCGTTAGCTCCACCCTTGCTGAAGTTATCCAGGCCCGTAGCCGGGGGGGGGGTTCAGGGGGTTAGCACGAACCCCCGTCTAGACCTAATTTTTATTTTTTTATGTAAATGGAGTTTTGGCGTTTTCAGGGCAAAATGTCAATTCCGCTGGTTTAGCCAACGTAAGCCGTATGAGTAGCTGTTTTGTTTCAGTGCAACACATCCATATTTCAAGGCTGGGTACATTTAGCTTAAAACACTCGGGAAGTGCCGTTTCCGGCCATCTGAAGGCGTTTGTAAAGCCAAAAGTTTTCTTGTACGCTCCGTGCCAACGGATGGTGGCGTTCCGCTTAGAAGTATATATTGACATTTTTCATAGATTGATATTTTTTGCATGAATTGAGAAATTGCACACATGAGGTCCATATTTCAAGTCTGGGTACATTAAGCTTAAATCACTCGGGAAGTGCCGTTTCTGGCCATCTGAGGGGTTTGTAAAGCCAACATTTTCTCGTACGCTCCGCGCCAACCGATGGTGGTGCTCCGCTTAGATAGTCCTGCCGCGCATGACGACCCGCCCCCCCCCCGGACAAAAGCTGGCTACGGGCCTGAGTTATAGGGCATACGAATTCATGCTTTCTCCACCCCCCCCCCCACACTGTTTACTTGTTTCCATTTTCAGAGGCTGAATATGACACTGTACAGGTCCATCTTTCTTGTGTTTTGAGAAAAACTTCTATTTCTGGCAACTCGCGACACCCCCTTTTTTGTCACGTTCCCTTTGCTCGGAACAACCCATTTCGATGGAAGCGAGCAGCCTGTTAATTATGATTATGCTTATGAAGATGGTCAAACTTTAATAGGAAATTTTCAAGGACTTTTGAACACGATGTGGGGCATAATAAGACGCAAAACTTCTCATCATATACTACTAAAAGTACTAAAGAACTCTGGATCTTGCGGGAAGATTCGTTCGAACCCCCTGCCCCCTGCATACGGGCCTGGTTGTATGTGCTCGTGCTCGTACTCGTACATATCGTGGCGCGTAGTTTTTTCCAGGACTAATGGGGGCAATTTCATTTGTTTTACCTTAACCCTAACCTTAATCCTTACCTGAGCATCTTTTTTCACTTTTCATGATTTCAATGGAAAATTCCGAAAATCGCCCCATTTGTCCTGGAAAAAAATTCACTATCTTGGCTAGCTATGGTTTGTTCTTCTGCGCATAGGTTATGCTAACTGTGGTGGATTATAAAAAACCAGGGGCGTAGGAAGCGGGGGACCCCAGCAAAATTTGTGGAGACAGAAGTATGCCTCAGCCCCCCCCCCCCACTTTCTATGGACGAAAACCCCTTATTTGTCTCTTCTGTAAGAAATGTCAAAATTTGCTGCAGTAACCTCAAAATTTGTCCAAAATGATGCACCAAATTGCATCTAAGGGCCCTCAAATATCCAAAAATTTTCCAAAGGGAAGGGGCACACCCTCCCCTCGGCCCCTCCCCAGGACGACGATCTGAAACAAAGGTCAGCCCCCAGTCTCGAACAGCTTCCTACGCCAATTATATGGACAAACAGCTAGTTGAAAAGATCGTGCCAGCAACAAATGAAGTAAAGCCCACAGTTTACATACACAGACACTAGTTTCATAAATTATTTATCTCAAGTATTGTTCAACAGAGCTCTCACTTCAAGACAACAACCTAAATTTAGACAACGTGAGTTTAGAAACAACATGAATTTAGACAACAAAATGAATTTAGACAACATGAGTTTAGACAACAAAATGAGTTTAGACAATAAAATGAATTTAGACAACAAAATGAGTTTAGACAACAAAATGAATTTAGACATCAAAATGAGTTTAAAAAACAAAATGAATTTAGACAACAAAATGAATTTAGATAACAAAATGAATTTTGACAACGTGGGTTTAGACAACAACATGAGTTTAGACAACAAAATATCCGTGCCCTTTTCGCGTTCCATACTTACGTGCAAATTTCTAACTATCCTTATTTTCTTCACTGAGTGAAGTAGTTTAGTACTTTCCCCTATCCTCTCAGCATAAAATTGGGCTAGGTTTACACGTTTGAAAACAAAATTTACTGGGTGGGGGACAAATGAGCTGAGTGGGGGCTGTGTATGGGACTGGGGGCATGGCCCACTCAGCATATGTATGTTAGAAAAGGCCCTGATTTGTTGGAGCTCAGAGACCAACTTTTGATTTTCATGGGGGGTGTCACACCCCCATACCCCCGTATTTTCGCCGCTATCAGTAGACTTGAATTTTCTGCTGGGCAAGGCTACGGCTCTGCTCGGTTTTTCCTATACATGTTGCAATGAGATCTCAGATTTACATTTGATGCAGAAGGACAATCTAGGCTTGAAAATGAGAGCTGATCAGTGCTACCACCGAATTTTCCGGAATTTTATGGAATTTTCAGGAAAATAATTGGTTTTTATTTTCTTTGTTGTTTTCTGCTTTTCTTGTTCTTGTTTTCTTTTCTATTTTACTTTTTTATTTTTATTGTTTTAACCATTGTACTTTAGCCCTTTGATTACTTTTTGTAGAATTGTGCGTTTTTGTAATTTTTTGTATTATTCAATTTTGTATGGCAGGCTAAAATAATTAATTAATTTACCGTTCAAAAATCCTTTATATTAATAACAGTGCCTTCGGAAGGTATTTTCGATTTGGGGGGGGGGGCTGACTTGTGCATGTTGAAAAGATGGAGTGCAGGTACGCTACGCGCCACCATGGGTTAGCGCTTAGCGTATGGAGGAAATTTTTTGAAAAAGTGCCTCCCAGATTGTAGGAAATGGCTCAAAAAGTGAAAATGTGGTGTATTTTTTGTTTGATGTTTATATAAATTAGCCCAAATTTTGATTCAAATTTCATCCCAATTTTGTAGAAAACTGACTGAAATTTCTAAATTGACTTCCCAAGTTGGGTTGATAATTTGAACCCATTTCCCCACCTTATAAGATAATCCCTTTGGGTAAGGAAGCAATGCGATTTAATTACAGCTTAGACTATCTACTAAATATAGGAGACGAAATATCTCCTACATTTTTAGGGGACCTTTTGATAAAATTGATAACGAAATCCCCCATTGATTGTTATTTCGATCAATAGATTTCCCCACAGCGTAATCGAATATTTGTTTTAGATGGTAGAGGAATTAGTTATAGACTGTGGAACCATATAAATTTCGCTTCCTGATAGTTACGTTACGCCGCTGACTCTTAGTTATAGACTGTGGAACCATATAAATAGCCAGCGGCGTAACGTAACTATCAGGAGGTCGAGGGGTGCCACCAGAAGTTGGCTATTTGGGGACAGTATAGAAGATGGTGCTTTAAGTCCACCCTAGATACATCTGGCCAGAAGGTCGGTAAAAATTAAGTATTTTTGAGAAATTTAAGATGGCTTAGATGCAAAATGGTGCTATCTTTGACAAATTCCCGAACTGACCATACATTAGACAACTTTCACGATTAAGTGAATTCTTATACTTTTGGTTGACTGTAAGGGAAAGCTGTGGTGACTAAGTGGAGGGGTAACGATTCCTTACCTTGAAAAATTCTTGTTTAGTTAGAAAAGGTGGCTTAGATGCAAAATGCAGGTATCTTAGCAAATCTTGCAATTAATTACATGCATAGAAATAATCATTACTTATTATTTTTTACTTATATTTTGGCTGCGGTTGGCACTCGTTATAAAAATGTGTAACGACAAATGCATACTACGAATGTTACCGTATATGTTACTCATGATATTATATTGCTCTAAGATTCTCTACTGATGCAGGGTCCCTGAAGAGGTCGGAGTTGAACATTTTTCGGACGAGTGTTTTGGTTACCATAATGTATTATTGCTCCAATACTGGTTATGAGATATGGAGTGTGTACCTTGATAAATGAGCGAGAAGCTCGCCGAAATTTTGCATTGAAAATCGTCCTCATAACCCTGATAACAAAATTTGCCTGGAGACTTTGCACTGCCACACTTTTAATTCCTAACAAAATGCATCAGCATAATTGAAGGCGAGTCTTCCCCTGAATTCCACTACTTTGCATTCTTGCAATGCCCTGCTCCTCCATAACGACTCAAATGCACAAGAACAATGGGGCGTAATTGTAGAACCCTCACCTTTGAATTAATGCGAGTATGTTTGAGACGGTATAGACTCATTCAGTGTTTACAAACAAAGACGTCACTGCGTGTAGGTAGAAGAGTTAACAGGGCGCGCTTACACTG
>WURT03165879.1:0-10594 GCA_009936505.3 Holothuria glaberrima | reverse complement strand
TCAGATTCCTTTTGTTTTTCCTTATAATTGAATGTCCTGTTTGCCCTTGAAATTTAATACTGTTGGAATGTTTGAATGTTTCCGTTTAGATTTAGCACAAATCTATACCATATGTAGGGCATAACAAACAAAGTTGCTAAATATTCCCTACAGCGGTATTAATATCATTAAGAAATTCAGTTCTATGTCAAATTAATGTGCCACAATGACATCACAGATTTCCCATGATGCACTTCATCTTGAGAAAAAATTGCATTTCTTTGAAAATTTGGATCTTCCAAATGCTGCAAGCTATTGAGATGCGGTTTTCACCTCCTAAAAGAGAAAAATTTTCTGCATTTTTTAAACCTACTGAATTTTGTCTCTGGAAAATGCCTTTAAAAAGCTGTTGAACAATTCAGTCTCGGTATGAATTTGAAGGTATCTGGCATAAACCATGATCTGCTTGGGGAAAAGATGGAGCAAAGAGGATATTTTGATTCTTTATTGATTCCGTGCCGAAGGCAGGCAAGGAATCTCTGCAAAGGTGATGTCATGTGTGTGTGTATGTGACGCCTAGCTTGTAAACACGATATCTCAAGATAGCAATGACCGACAGTTTCCATATTTGGTATACAGATTTGTCATGTTGAGAGGAAGAACCCTATTGTTTTTGGTGAAGGTCAAAGGTCTTCTGAGGTCACCTGAGATCACAGAGGTCAAAAACCGTAAACCTTGTAAACACGATATCTCGAGATAGCAATGACTGACACTTTTCATATTTGGTATATAGATTTGTCATGTTCAGAGGAAGAAGCCTATTGTTTTTGGTAGAGGTCAAAAGTCATTTGGGGTCTCCAGAGGTTAAACTGCGAAAACCTCGTACATGGCTTGTAAACACAATATCTCGAGATAGCAATGACCGACAGCTTTCATATTTGGTATATAGATTTTTCATGTTGGGAGGAAGAATGATTTTGTTTTTGGTGGAGGTCAAAGGTCATCTGAGGTCACCAGAGGTTAAACTGCAAAAACCTTGTAATATTGGCTTGTAAACACAATATCTCAAGGTAGCAATGACAGACACATTTCATATTTGGTATATAGATTTGTCATGTTGAGAGGAAGAACCTTATTGTTTTTGGTGGAGGTCAAAGGTCATTTGAGGTCACCAGAGGTAAAAAACTTAAAACCTTATTAACATGATATATGAAGATGGGAAACACTAGAAGCTGTTCATTCTTAGTATATGGATTTGTCATGTTGAGAGGAGGAATGCTTTTGTGTTTGGTGGAGGTCACCAGTCATTTGAGGTCACCAGAGGTCAAAAACTGAACTTCATAAACATGACTTTACGAGGGAGGAAGCATAGACAAATCTCTTCTTAGACCCTTTTTTCCATTTTCTTTTTGTTACCATATTTAAGTTTTGGTGGGGTTCAAAGGTCATGTGAGGTCAGCAGGGGTCAAATTGTGAATGCATTATAAACAATTATTTAGTCAAGAAGCATATATTTGAGGGATGAATCTCTGTGTAAAAAAGTATCCCCCTTTTGGCAAGGAATCACTAAGCCTTTAGGCTTCTGGTTTTAGCAGTTGGTTGACACATTACTGAAATCATGTTTGCAAATACATAGTTCTTGATTATTTCAGTCTGTGAAACCTACAGTCCTGGATGGAATTTTAGTGACACACTTGCTCTGAGAGGTATTTTGCCCCCCCCCTCTTTAACCTTTCCTAAATGTTAAGGTTTAACAGTATGCACCATTTTCTGAAAGTACTTTATATCACTTTGCTTTTGAATACAACACTGAATGGGATATGGGGAACTGAACCCACATAATTTTGTCCAGGACTGTAGATTACAAAATGCAGTCATGTTGTCAAACCTAGTGACTGCTTCTCAAAAATATTTTCAAATGAGACAAGGTTTCGCTATCTCTTTCAACACTTTTTTTTTTGTAATCCATTATTTTTATTTGGATATGTGAATCTTGGTGTTTGATCATAGAAAATTGAGGTCTTTCTAAAAGATGTCTAATTCAAGTCATATTTTGTTCAATTTTCATTTTCTTAAAAAGGTTACAGATGAAGATGGCCCACAGTCTCATCAAAGAGGTGAATTTGTGTCCAGCAGAACCTCCTGGAGATTGAAGTCTTTACGAAAAAGTTGGAAGGGTACCTTCACTTTTTCATCATTTCTTGTACACCAGTATATATTTTCAATTTGGTTTGCATTTTGCACTTTTTGCTTTTTAAAATGCATTGATGCATTTCCCGTAGTCCAATTTTCCTTCATCACAATGTTATGTCTTTTTCTTTGAATTGACCTTTCTGCAAGTATAATAAGTTGTTATCATTAATTATTTATATCGTAATTCAAACTCTTAAGAAATAAGCCACAAGAATTTTGTTCAAAAATGGGGTATCGTCTCATTTTAGAGACTTTGGAATACATTGGGGATCTTCTGGTATGAATCATCACCTTTATTATGAAGAGGTGAAAGTGTTTGGTATAGTACTGTATGTGTAAGTTTCTGAAGAATTCATCAAAGGAATTAAATATTTGTCGGTGGCTTCCAATTCGACAAAGAATATTTAAGGAACACAGAGAAGTAGTGGTGTGATGTGCTTTTGTTTGAATGATGCATTGTACTTGACAGGGATATTTTTTTTTTTTTGGCCTTTTTTTTTTTTGGTTGAAAAGTTGGCATTCTGTTTTTTTAACAAAAGTTGACATTCCTTTTTACCAATTTTCTGCTATTGTAACAATGTGACCAGAGAAGATCAATATTTTGGAATGACTTTCCTCTACAATTTTTCTGTTTTGTTTTTCTTTTGTCTGTTTTTTTTTGTGACCTCTTGTGAATTTTGCTCTGTGATGTACTCCTTTCCTGCATAACGATGCGTATATTGAGTTCTTACTGAAGATCTTGGTCTCCTTGCATTTATGAACGTCACTAGTTTTTCCACTCCTCTGAGAAGGGATTTGTATAGCATGGACAGAATTAAAGTAGTTTTCTGAATAAGCTTAGAGTATTGGGGTCTTTGGGACCATTCATTTTATTATTTTTTCAAGGGTACAAAAGCATGTCAGGGGGAGGGGGGGGTTAAGAAGCCATGTATGCTTTTTCAGTGGTGCATAATTGATAAATCATATCTTATTTTTTTTTGTTGCCAAAACCACTTTGCACACTTTCCAAGCAATCTCTCAGAGAGAGGAGGGAATGATGAAGGAGTACAATTTGTCCCCTTATGATAATGATGCAGACAGTGGATGACTTTTAAATAGACTCCCCTTCCATTTTGAACAGGCATTATGGTTAAAGAGAGTCCTTCCCCTTGGCTTACTGCATCCTTTTTCTGAGTCTCAGAAAAAAGTGTCAAATTGCGATGTAGGTATTTCTTCTCCAGAAAATTGAGGCAAAGTTATTTGATGCTGCCAAACTATTTCATCGAAATTTTCTGTATGTTGTTTCACAGTAAAACCAGATATAATATGTTACTTGGTTAAATATTTAAATATCTCTGTGGTATTTCTGTTAGGAGACATCTGACTGTATATATATTGTAGTGCTTAAAGTGAGAAAAGTTTTGTTTCTGAATGAGAGCAGGATTCATGCTTTCATCTATATTTGTGACTTTCAATTACAGTTTAGGACATGGTGATCCCCTGCACTAGTTGGAGGCAATATTATTTGTTCATTAAATCATCCCCCCGTCACTTTCTGACTGACTTCACATGCAGACTGTTGACTGCGGCACCAGTTGCCTCACAATGACTCACCCCATAGTCAACAAAACACCAGTCACAGCTGTAGTGAGTCGCAACGTTAGTTAAGTGATACACATTATTTTTATGGTTTGTAAATGACCCGTCATGGACAGACCATATATGGGCATGGGATTTAGTCATGAAAAAAACTTGCGAAAGACTAGTCTCATGTACTTTGGCACCTTTGGATATTCATTTTATGCCATTGCACCCAAAAGAGCTACAATATTATTCATGAGAATATTTTTGTATACACATGTGCACAGTGATATTTATGAAGATGGCCTTGTACTCTTAAATATACTCTGTTCCTCATTAGTATGGCTTAATACTCATATGTGCAGTTATGTTCCCAAGAACAGCTTTGTAATCATACCTGTACTTACATATTCATAAGTATGGCTTTGTTCTCTATACTTGTGGATTCTGATGGGATAAGAATTGATACTGATGTACAACTTTGAAGCTGTACTCATCATAAGGTATTGTTACATGTGTGCTTACATATTGGTGAGTACAGCTTTGTATTCACATACGTAACAGTGATATTCTGTTGTACATCTTTGCGCTCATATCGATGCTTAGATATTGGTGAGTACAGCTTTGTACTCGCATGTGTGCAGTGATATTCTGGAGTAAATATTTGCTCTTATATCGATGCTTACATATTTGTGAGTAGTTTTGTACTCACATGTTTACTGTGATATTCTGGAGTACAGCCCTGCATTCTTATCTTTGCTTACCTATTGATGGGTTTGGCTTTGTGCTCATGCTTGTGGATTCTGAAATATTGGTGCTTATGTTTAAGTTTATAGCAGTATTCATCTTAAGGAATGTAAGTCATATTTTCATCCACAGTAGGTGCACTACTGCCTCCAAGGACCTTTGTGAAGGGCATTAAAATATTTTGTCTTGAACTGCACATGGGATAATATTGCTGTTGTTATTTAAATTTTGGTCTATTGTAGCTGTCATCTTTTGTATAAAATTTTGTCTTCCTGTTGTTTTCATATCGGAAATTATTGGTGTTCATTGGTATGGACAGTGGTCTCTGTTAATTGAAGGAAAATACTGAGGAAAATACTAAATGTGTTAAATTTATACAAATAAAAATGGACAATTTATTGATAAGGAGTTAATACATTCTCGTAGTCATCTTAAAAGAAAATTACACTCTCTCTCATTGAATACCTTTTGAAGTTTTGTTAAATGTTTTAAATCTTCTTTGCATAACTTTGTCAGTAACAGTAATGGATAAGTTTTACTATTTCTGTGTTTGAAGCTGTTATTTTTGAAACAAAGGAATTGTATTGTGTACCATTGTTTCCTGTAGAATTGGGGCTCATAAAATGTTTCTTCTTGTTAGTATTTGTTATGTAATGCATTGTGTATATAAAGGCCACACAGTGAAAAGTTACCAAGGAGTTACAATAGCCTGCAAGAGTGTTACTGAGAATTTAGCTTCCACAATGTTGTTAGCAAAGGTTTTCGACAGCCGTCATTACTGAAAATTTGGTTTGCAGGATAATTGTGCTATTTAAGCTATGACTGTTGGAAGTTGTCAAGTTACGTGAAAGTAAGTTTTGAATAAGTACTATCAAGTTTAGTAACGATGTTAATTTGTTTGTGGAATGTTGTGATCCTCACTATTTACTCAAATAACACTTTTTAAAAAATAAATGTCTTGGATCTAAAATTTGGAGCCAAGGTAACCTTTTTTCCCTTAAATTTTTGCGGGGCAGTTTGAATGCCCAAGTAAATGTGGTGTAGTGAAGTTTTAGTTGTTATGATGTAACAAGATTACAAAACTGCACCAGGAGTTCTCAGGGTGAAATTTTGATGGAAGAATTAAAATCCTCTCACTGTTACTAAAAAGGATGGTCAATAATGTCATCTTTATGATAAATTTAAGGAAGCATTGTTCATATCTTCTTGCCTTGTCATAAAAGTGGCCTTGAAATTCATAAAAATTACTCCAAAATTGTTGATATTAGGTTGTATGTTCATGAAGTGGATGGATATACAGATGACAGAAATTTTTTGTAGCTGCAGTCTTGAAATTCTTTTTGCTGATAAATGTTAGGGAATGAAGAATGTAAAAGACTACTGTTGTGAACAATGCCTAAGTGAAGCCATCGTTTCTGCAAACCCTTTGACATGGAATGCATTGTTTTCCTTTTATTTTACGCAACTGTAACTTAAAGAAGTGAATTCTGATGGCAAATTTTATCATGGTTGTACGGTTTGTTACCTCTTGATTGTAAATTTTTCCCCCGAACCTAAGTAGGTTGATATTTGGCTCGGGAGTTTTTCTGTTCGCAACAATTATCTTTATAGTTGAAACAAATAGACTGGACAAATTAACCTTTTGCTTGTTACATCCAGTGTTTCATATGTTGTTTCCTTATTGTCTTTGAAAAATTAACTCATCTTTTTTGAGGATATAGAAGCAGTGGTAGTTTAGCCTAGTTATCAAACAAAGGATCAAGGAAATTTTCATATGTGTGGTTGTTTTTGATGGGGCCATCGCAAACACCCTAGATTGCTGGAAGTCAAATTCTAAGACTAAGCCTGTTTATTTTCCCATGTTACCCCTTCTCTCCTTCCTATAATTTCATCTGCAACAGCTGAAACCCATAAAAGAACTCCATGTTCTCCCCCTCCTCCATACCTGCCCTTTTTCGTTACCCAAAGAAAGAAAAACTGGTTGTTGCCCATCTTAATGCTGTGATATGGCCGTGCACTTGTCTGAAGACCAAGTTGTCACTTAAGATTTGCATCTATCATGTGTGGACTGAAGTATTGTGAAATGAGACATCCACGCAGGGTTCAGGAGTGTGCTTACCCCCCCCCCCCACCACACACACACACCTTACCTTAATTTTGACAATGACCCGTGTTCTGTGTAAAAAAGCATTCTCCAAAATAGTTGTGACCTTGTGAATGAAAAACATTCACGTCTGAGATTGGGGTAAGATTTCCACCGTATCTCGTGCATGTTTCGCGAGTCAACTGTAATTCTGATGAAACGGTGTTCAGGCAGCCATTTGTAACATTTTGTGGGTCCTAGGGTCTGGACCTAAGTGGCATTTGCCTCTGCCCCATATCTGTGTTGATTTGAATGCAACGAAAGCAAATGGCACGTCTCGATCCATCATCTAGGAACGTCTGCAACCATGCATATGCCTTAGGGAAAATGCAGTCAACCCAAGTTAGTATGCCCCGTCACTCTAGTTCATGAATGGCCTATTTTGATCATGTGACAGTATTTTTTGTTAGTGAACTGTGAAATTCAAAGAGAATTTCTCCTTGTCTTACCTATTTTTTGTAACAGTTATGTTCAAAACGTTTTCAAAGGTGCTTGTAATGCAATAAGAGGAGATTTGCAAGAGTTTGCTGATTTTTCAAAACAAATTTTGGGCCGACTGCCTATTGCCTTTAAGCGGGAGTTAGGGGGAGGGAGAACCCCCCCCCCACACACACACACACCCACACATTTTCCAAAGCACAAAGCCTATTAGGATTAAATTTTCTCCTTGTCTTACCATTGCAGTTGAAAATGTTTCTTTGGCACCGTAAACTTTCTTTTAAAGCCTAAATTAAACGCCCCACACTATTGTGACTTGAGGCTCTGAAATAAGGGTCTCTGAAAGCATTAATGTATGTAATTAAATGTACCATGTTCCTTGCAAACAAAATCCAAGACCCTACCAATGTCTAGGGAATCGCAACCCTTGATAAAAATTTTGGTGTGCTTTGCATGAGCCCAATATAATGTTGAATTTTTTCGTAAGTACTGCTGTACTGCCGTGCGTAAGAAAACTGGTGGAATTACCTCGATATTTCTTCCTGTACAGCTTGAATTAGTATTTCCAAACTGTGACCCTCGCTACACCTCTCGCTGTTCAACCATCCCATCAACTACGTACCAGAGTTGTAACGAGTCACTCAATTTTGCAGCCGAGTCAAGTCATTCACTTCTTTCAATGTGACTCGACTCGAGTCGAGTCAGTGACTCGAGTCATTGTATTATTTCTATGAGGAAAATTATGATACAATTGCTCGAGTCATTCCCCATTTAAAAATTAGTGCCTGGAGTCATGACTCGTTACAACAATGCCAACTACCACCAACCTCAGCAAATTGACTTACGTTAACTGTCTAAAATTTGCGATCATAAGAAATATATTTCATAAAGCATTTCAAATAGCACAAGGGGAAGCTGGATATTCTCATGAAATGGCCCTGAATGACTGCAAAACCCGTCAAATTTATCCGGGGAGGACCCTCAATCCTCAGCCTCCGGCTTCGTGCCTTCGGCGCTGTCTTGACTGGCCACAACTTCCCAAGATGCAGCTTCCAACGAAAATTACTACCGATGCCGGTTGCTACAGTATGTCCATGTAAAAACTAGCCAAAAGCATTCCATTGTTTTTTATAGTACCGTATACTCTATAACGTACAAAATCGAAACTATATTATTTTTCACACTCAATAAAAAAGTTGAAGGGGACTCAGGCTAATATCCCAGACCATCGACAAAAACGAAACATGAAAGATATAACCATAAAGCAGGGTAAAGCTACAGTCTCGGACAAAACTCGTTGGGACACCCTCGCTCCCCTTCTCAATGTTGACCATCACAGTTTTCCTGTTCATGGCACACAGTCAGTCTTTCTGCGCAACATTGGGAGGAGGAGCGGGGTTTCATGCAAACTTGGGAACTGAGATTCAAGAATATTATGACAACGTGTCCCAACAGTTTTGTCCAAGATTGTAGGTTCTGCTCTACAGAAAGAACAGGCACCCTGGGGAAGTAGAACATTTTATGTAATGAACAACACTGCTTTTAAAAATAAAGAAAAATAATAGGCTACAATCAGTAAATGTCTCAATCGCTGCCTCAACGCTGTTTTCTTCGGCGCGCTTCGCGCACATCCCATGGACGGACATTTCGTTCAACTTATTGCTACAAGACGGTATCTGCATAAGCTACAGTGTGCTTGACTCTCACACCTCCGAGGAGGTATTAAAGAGTAAATAAACTGAACTGAACTGAACTGAATGAGTAACTCAGTTGCGGTTTCCCGCTGCTGCATGGGAAAGAGCGCTAGGGATTTGATATGTGGAAAAAGTCAAACTGTCATTTTGTGGTCCGTTAAGTGTCCGTCTTATATCATTTGAAGTTAAAGCTAAAAAGCATCATTTTAATGCCTACAATTTCGTAAATTCCCCCAGAGCTTCGGGAGCGAAGACCTTGGGACCCACCGGGGCTCTGCCCTGGACCCCACTATGGGTCCTAAGCCGAGCTCCTGGACCCTACGCTAATAGGGGAGCGCTATACGCTCTCTCGGCGCCTTTAGAGCCGTTTGGCAATCCATCCGGGTTTGCTACCCACTTAGTTCCAGGCATCAATCTCGCCCCTGTATACGCCCTTGCAAATTCCTCCTTTAATATTGGCCTAACCAGCTAGTGTTACAGGTCGTCGACTGTGGGGCGTAAGGAGAAAAATTTCTGCCAAAACATGTTCTAGATGAAAGTCGCTTGTTGTTATGCATAGTTATCTAGAAAGGCCAATGATAGGTCTTCCTGCCCGATAAATGTATTCCGCGAAGCTGTGTCTGATCAGGGAGCTGGTTAGACAGAAATAAATACAAGTAAAACCAAAGCCATGTCAATCGGATCAAGGCAAAAACTGTCCTCCCTGAAAAATGACAAAGAATTATCTGTGGTTGTTAACAATGCTACTCTCCAAAATGTGTATTGTGAAAAACTATTAGGAATAATGATTGATAAACACCTGACTTGGAATGACCATATTGACCACATTTGTAGTGTTATTAGTAATAGATTAGCCTTACTTAGACGCATTAAGCCGTATACTGATATCAGCACTCAAATTCTTTTCTACAATGGTTACGTCCTCCCGATTTTTGATTATTGCAGTACTATTTGGGGAACTTCTAATGTTGGTAATATTTTACGTCTACATCGCCTACAAAACATGGCAGCTCGCATAATTTTAAATGCCTCTTTTGAAAACAGATCAGATGATTTTTTGAAAGTTCTCAACTGGAAGTCTATTAGATGTTTTATAACGATCAAAACGATTCTGTATGGTATAGAAAGCTTTGAATGGTCTCACTCCACGATACATTACTGATATGTTTAGGTTTTCCGATGAGGTACATCAACGAGCCCTTAGATCAACATCAAGTAAGAATATATTTTTAACGCAGGTGGGAGAACTGATTACCATAACAAAAAATGCTCATTCAATGCAGCCAAAGAGTAGAACCAACTACCAAATGAGTGCAAAAGTGCCATGTCTTTCCCCGTTTTAGAGCGTTTGTTGAAATTTGTGTTATAACTAGTTCTGCTTTCTTTCTTTTAAGTGGATATTTTACTGATGTTACTGTCTTTAGGTAATTTCTGAACTTACATGCCTGTGGAATTTCTTTTATGACTCTTAGACCGTATGTATTTTCAATTGTAATGTCCATACCCCTTTGAATGTTTAAATAGATGTATGGAACTCGCTACCAGCGCACATCGTTATCACGAATACTAAGTCAAGCTTTGACAAAGTCTGGAAACGAAGCGAGGTTTATTTTGACTACAGGATGGACTTGATAGCTATCTAACGAAATGGTCTTCGGCCAACAACGTTTTCCTAGATAATGATGATAGACTCAGTTCGGCACCCCAACCCGTAGGACTCGCTGTATGCATAAACGTATGATAGAGAGTCAAAATAAATTTATTCCCACAAAGATCATTTCAGGAAAGTATAGTTATCCCTGGATTACCCCCTTTCTCAAAAAGAAAATTGCCAGAAGAC